>JAXGGA010002405.1:0-123266 GCA_038373865.1 Uloborus plumipes | reverse complement strand
AGGTCATAGAAGAAGAAAACGCACAGTTAATACATCTAACGACCGGAAAGTGATCAAAAAGCGAGTTTAACGAAATCCTAGGATTTCAATGAAAAAGGTTGCTAGAGGGGTGAAAATCAATATAGAAACCACTCGTTTGATGGTAATAATTGAGCTTGGTCGCAGCCCTTACAAAATGAAGGAATCTCTAAAGCTAGCAGCAAAGAACAAAGGCACAAGACTTCAAAAGAGGAAAGAACTGTTAAAGCGGGCTGCAGATGATCGATGGAAAACATTGGTCTTCACAGATGAAAAACTGTTCTCAATTGAACAAGCTCAAAATAGCCATAATGATAGAGTTTGGTCAGCAGAAGCACCTGGAACTTCTTGAATTGTTGGCTTTGTCAACGACCCCTATCTGCAATGGTTTGGGGTGGGATATGTGCTAGTGGGGAAACACCACTTGTTTTTGGTGATCAAGGGACAAAAAATAATCAGAAAACATACTGCAAACCCATTTTGGAAGATGCTGTCTTACTCTGGTCGCAAAAGTTCTTTGAAAACCAATGATGATACTTCCAACATGATTTTTCACCTGCATACAGAGCTGAAGATACTCAAGATTGATGCACGGCACATTTTCCGAACTTCATTGGAGCTCCAGAATGCCCTCGTATTTCCCAGATTTGAACTCAATGGATAATTCTGTTTGGTTTATCTTGGAGACTAGGGTGTGTACTAAACCTCATAAAACTTTGGCATCCCTGCAAAAATTCTTATGGAAGGAAAGGGATAAAATATCAATGAGTGAGTAGCGGTCCGTAGTCGAAAATTTTGTGATACGTCTCAAGCTCTGTATTAATACTAAAAGTAGTCAATTCGAAAGCGTTTAAATATATTAGATAAAATAATGTATTCATTCTTATTTTGAAGTTTGGTCGCAATATTTTCCTTCGCAACAACATTATGATGTACGATGTGTGTCAAAGTTATTTCTTGTCACCCTGTAAATATCATCATTAAAAAAATGAAATATTTGCGAGAAAAAGTCAGGGAAATAATCGACCTCAAAATGATTAACATACATAACTTAGTTCAGTAAAATTAACTTAAAATAACTAAAATTCTAAAGTCTACCTCGAATTTCCACGTCATAGTCTGGATAATAATTATTTAGTCTAGCACGCACAAGTGCAGGATAAACGTAAAACATCTTTTACGCTCTTTGCAAATGATCAAACATGGAAATACAGCGATGTCTAGCTAGCGGCGGAAGGGGGAATCTGGAGGTAACTTCAATTTCTTGCAAGCTCTTTAAACTTGGAGATTTTTCGGCCAACTTTAAGACTCCTTATTTCGAAAATGAGGGGGCGAGGGCACGTGATCTTTTGGTCAAAAACATGTCTCAGTATGCTCTATCGAATGATACCAGTTTAAAATTTTTTCATTCTTACTTAAGTAGTGTGCTTCCCTGGTCAGAGCTTGAACGAAAATTTTAGGACCACATGGTTTCTGAAAGATCTTTTCTAAAATAAATTGTTTTTAAGCTATTGTTTTTCGTCACCCGGGCGTTGAACCCGCTCCCGGAATTTCAAGTTATGTATATCTATGATTGTGGCAGTAAATTATTTACAAAATCATGTAATTCCTTACCACCCCTTAAATATCTTATATAGCATAATTAAAATATATCATATCTTTCTTCTTTTTCAAATGAGTGAAAATCTCATAAAACCTTTACATCAAAGTTGTCAATTACAAGAATATTTATTTCTACCGTGATTTGTTAAGAAGATGATGAAATTTTTTCCGTATTTATTGCTAAAAAAGAATGGCATTGATTGAGTGAAAGTCATTTTTATCGAGTTCTACTCTCTCATAAGTCTAGTCTTTGTACTTTGACCCCTAACATACAAAAGACATCCATCTTAATATTGCTTTTATCCTTGCCAGATAGAGTTAATTTGTTTATATAGAATATGTCGCCTCGGGATGTAGATATAATCTATCATATACAATTTTTATCTTTATTAGAAATTTGCCTTAAAGGATTATCAGAGAGGGGGAAAATATCGAAAGAAAAATAGGAATTGTCTAACAATTGAGTAATAGAAAATGGATACGAAAAATGCTGAGAAAAGAAACAGGAAAAATGGGTTATAATCAACAGCGAACAAATAAAAAAAGTAAAAATTAATTGAATACTTTTTAAGTTCTGTGTTGAGTAAGCAGTATCGCTGCAGAGGAAAAACAGTAGTTAGACAGTAGCTTTGTATCATTTGATTAATGTTGACTGTTGTCTTCAGTAAACTAACGGTACATTTTGTTTTTAAGGGTATTTATTTCAAGCTCTGCATAAAATGTTTAGTAATTACATAGCTTTTGATTACTGTTTTCTCGTGTTTAGATCACACTGACTGTATGTTTTGTTTTTAATGGTATTTGATTTATTCGCTGTACAAAATGATCAAATTAGTTACAAAAAATATCGTATGAACGTACATATGACGTACAGTTGACGTTTTGACTATCATTGGCTTTAGAAAAATATGAAATTAATTGATAATATTAACACTTAATAAACACAAGTGGGTTCGTTTTCTTTAAATATTTATAATCTTTTAAATGCTGAAAAACAAAAGTTTTTATTTAAAAATTTTTTTAATCCTATATTGCATAAAACTATTACATTCATCAGTGATTTATAACATTACATGAACGTATTTAAGAATTGTTCTCCTATTTTAACTTTGCTTGTTAGATTTTTTTTTTTTTAATTTGTGCACGCCATTTACTTTTTTCATTACGTTTTTCTATACAAAAAAAAAAAAAAAAAAAATCTGCATTATTATGAGGACTATAAAAAGGTGGTATTTAATTCAAATTAAATGCAGACTAATTGTATTCCTCGGCAAAAGTGATCATTTATTTCCGAATATTAATACGCAAAAAAAAGAAGTAAAAAAGAAAAAAAAAGTTTTAAAATGGCAGCAATTTCTGAGTGCGTTTTGTCTTAATGATAATAAACAAAAAGAAAAAAGAAAGAAAAAAAAAACACGATTTTTCCATTATTTTCTTACCCTTCTCTGGCGTTTTATCTTTCCTTAATGGCAGAAAGTGCTAGTCATATTATAATTTTTTAAACATAGATTGTGAATCCACCTCGTTAATTTTCCGACAAGGTGTTTAAAATTTGACAGTTACCTTATTAATACAATATAAAGTAATTAGAGCGTTGTTATTTCGCATGAATTATACATAAGAGTGCTTTCATTTCTAACATTAGCTGCAGCTTTCAGTGTTATTGCAGTACAAAGAAAAACCATCTTTGTGAAAAGCGTTTAAGTTAAAGCTTGAAAGCGGTGTTAAGCTTATTTTTAAAACATAAAAAAGTGGTCATTTGTGATCTAGCTATTTTCTTTTTTACCTAAAATTAAACAAAGAAAAAAGAATATTTTTTATAGTCGCCTTTTCGATTAGTTTTAATGAATGTTGTGTTGAGTCACATAAAGGTATTTTTGTTTTAACTAAGAAAAGAAAAACTCCTCGATTTTAGCTATTGCAGTGATTAAAAACTTGTGCGTGGAAAACAATTAGATAAGAAGTTGACCCAGACTTAAACGAGCCTATTTTCCAAACTGTCAGCATATAATTTCCAAACCGAACTTTTAGTTTTAATGCTTTACTAGCAGTGAAAAGTAAAAGTAAGTCTTTAACAGAAATAATTTTATTTTAAGTGTTCCTTAAAAAAAAAATCTCATTTTAATAGTAATGTATCGACATAGCTCATACTTTGGTAGAATTATTATTGCTATTTTACTTATTCAGGTAATAATTTTTATTGTTGGTGAACTTTTTTGTTGCAAATTGTCAGTAAGTTTTGTTCCTCTTTTTAACGTGTTGAAACTTATAGTTCTTGAAGTAAAGACATTCTGGTCCAAAACTACACTGCAAAAGTAAGTTGTTGTTTTTAGAGTATAAAACTGGCAGCAGAGGTTGCAGTTTAAAAATGTAAAAGCACGGAAATAAATGGTAAAAGTATCTATTTTACAGTTTATTATTGTAAAACTATCAATTTTACAGTTTATTACTTTAAAATTATCTATGCTACCATAAAATTAGCTGTATTATAATGTAAAAACAGCTGTATAATACTGGCAGTAGAGGTTCCAATTTAAGATTGTAAAATGCACAGTAAAAAGCTTTGAAACTAATAACTTTGCATTTTAATACCGTAAGCTAGCAATTGTACAGTCTACAACTGTAAAATTAGGAATTTACAGTCTATTACTGTAAACTAGCAATTTTACAGATTATTACTGCAAAATAAGCAACTTTACAATTTATTACTGTAACTAGCGTTTTTACAGTCTACTACTGCAAAATTAGCAACTTTACAATTTATTGCTGTGAAATTAGCTGCATTAAACTGTAAAAACAGCATCTATTTTTACAGTGTGGTAATACCTAAAGTTGCTGAGGTAATTTCAAAAAAAAGTTTAAAATTATTAAACCTATATTATTTTCACTGATTCATTTACACTTAAGTAAAATATTCTAATATTTTCACTTCTAAAACTATATGAACGTTAATTTGGAACTATCATTGTTGCCACAGGTGGTTTAAACTATTTTTAAAATTATGTACATAAAAATGTTTACATAAAATGTTTACATAAATAATGTAAGTTTGCTTAGTTTGCAACAATCTTTTTGTTTTTGCACTAAAGAACGTCCAGTATAGCCATTGCTTGCAGATAGATGATTGAAAATATTGGTGTTTATTTAGTTATTTATTTTTTTTAATTATCATTAAAAAAAGTAAAATCCTTAAGGTTTAACAAAAATAAAAAATGAAATAACAAACATTTATAAAAACTAATCCTAAATTAACGATTCCTACAATATTTTTTTAAAAAGAGCTTTACGTAGTACAGCGAAAATTGACAAACGAGGGCATAAACATCTTCTGTCGAAAAAACATGATAAATAAATAAATAAATAATACGAAACATAGATCTTTAAATGCATTTTGATAACTGTCTCAAATAACCCATATTGCTGTATTTACATCGTGTTCTACTCCAATGAACTTTAAATGCATGTTTGTAATATTGTCAGTTTTTTCATAGAAACATTTTTTTTTGGAACTTTCTTTTAAAATATTTGTTGCTGGGACTTGTTTGTAAGTATGAAGAAATTTTATACCAGTACTTTGGTTTTCGTTTAGTTCGAATATTTTTGAGTCGTATTGCTGCGGTGGAAAAGTGTCTTGACTTTTTGTTTTGTCTTATATAACGTAAACGGAAATAGAAAACAAAACATCTTAACTAACTGTGACTATTAGTTCCTAAACTAAAGAAAACAGTATGTTTAAATCTTTTTTATATCCTCTGATTAGATTTTAGTTAGTCTGAAAGTTTTCTTTTTCAGGTTGAAACGTATTGGACATTTACTGTAAAACAAACATCATGCATTTTTGTCAAACAAAATAAGATATTTTAGCAAAATACCTTCCATCCTTATACGAATTATCAAACTCAGAGCTCAAAATTTGTTATCGTACTTTTATTTTATTCAGTAATATCATTTATTAGTAGTTTATTTATTTATGGTTTTTTTGCACATTATTTGCGATATTATACCTTCACGTTATTTTATTAGTACCGTTTAATAAAAACAGCTGCTTAAACACTCTACTTTAAATCAACATATATTTTAAAAAAAAACAAAGAAAAGAGAACATTTTGCTTAAAACTCCACAGTTTCATGAATTAGTCTCCCTCCTCACTACATATTAAAGTTGGTAATGACCACCAATTCTCTTCTGGAGCACATTTCATTTTAAACTGTCGGGACTCCACCTAATATCGCTTCCCAAATCCCCAATCTAAATGCTTGCACCTAAAATTTTCCCCTGGTGTTATTATGCGTATATGCTTGACCTGCGTTTTAAGATATTAAAGGAGCGCTTTTGTTGATGGGGTGGGAAATATGAGATTAAAGTAAGGGGGGATAGCTTATCGATCATGCATCACGTACTCCAAGTAATAAGTGTCTCCTGGAGTGTTGGGAATTGACATCAATATATTTTTAAGCAGGAGGATCAATAACAGCGTTGTGTGATATTAAGTAACGCGGGAGCACGAGGATTTAAACAATTTTCCCAATTTCAAACGAATTGGTGGTAATTTATCTCCTGGAAAAAGATAGCGTTGGGGTAAATTAAGCTGTCGTAATCTCGATGCACTTGGAGCTTAATCCTAAACGTAAGTAAGGATATAACTTCGCAATTTGTTTCTTCGAGAATCTGACTGAAATGATTATTTAATACTTCAGCACGAACATGTATCATTAAAATCATAATGGAAATTATTTCCTTTTAATTCTATGTTGATTAATTCTAAAACACAAACTAGAATTTTAAATAAAAATTTGAGAGAAGAAATAGGCGGCATACACTGCGTAGTGCGAATAGCTTTTATCATTTCGCATATTTCTTCTCTCAAGTTTTAAGTTTTATTGTATGCTTCAGAATTAATTAACATATAAAGATCTAATGAGATCAAGTGAAATAGTTGACTGTTGTGATCAAGAAATCAAATATTTATTTTGTTTCACCCTTTTAAGTTCGAATTAAGTTAACAGAAATAGTCCCTCAAAACTTTTGCAAACGTCATTTAATATTTTACTGCGCCCCGTTAACCATAAACATTTGAGAAAATGAAGAAAAGTCGCAGTTTTTGTTTTCTCCCGTTCTTTCTTTTTTTCTAATAATTTAAAAAGAATTTTTTAAATAAGTACTTAAATCCAACGAAAATATTACGCAATGCGTCAGTTAAAATGTACAAAAAACTCAATCAACTTTACGAGATATTTGTTCTATGATTTAAAACAAAAGTACACACACTCAAATAAAACCTGACCGACACACGATGTTCATTTTCTCCCTCCGATACCAGTGGTTTTTCCCTGTTGACAGATTCAACTGCTTCTTTTACTTCTAAGATCAATTTCATATTTTTCTCATATATTTAGCAAATTAGAGCCCATGAGTATAAAAAAATACAGGTCTTCTGAAGTTTCACAAACCGACCAGTTGAAAGAAGAAGCTAGACACGTTTAAACTGGTCGCAGTATCTTTATTTGACATTTGTGACTGCAACTGTAAAAAAAATTATATTTATGCATGTGCAAAGAGAAAAACAAAAGTTTCTGATAAGGAAAGATCAATTTTAATTGATCAAAAGATTAAGAAAAATAGCTGTTGTAAAATTAGATAAGGTTACAACATAGAAAACTTATGTTACACTGGTGCAATAAGCACGTCAAGTTCATCACAAAATGTCATACTTCTTGTCAAAGATGCAATCCGGATTTATGCCCCAATATTTGAAATACAGGGAAAATCTAACTGCCAGTATAGTGCTTAACATTTCTGAAAAACGTGTTGTCTTGTAAGGTAGTTTCCAAGCCTCAGTAAACAAATTGTTTTAAATGTTTTCCCAAACAATGCATCATCCTAAACAGATATTGCTACCAATGTTATTTGACTTGAGAACATACACTCGGAATTTTCCGTTAGGCTCATTCTTTATGCTAGGAGTTAGGACACGAGGAGCTTGGAGTGCGTGCAATTCTTTAAGCATCCTAAACTCAACTTCGAATCAGCTGATTATGTAGATTTAGTTGATTGCTCAAATTGTAAAATGAATCCAAAAGGCAAAGCTTGCAAGAAATGTGCAAAGATTAACTCATAGAATAACATATCGAGACATTTCCATGTTTTTCGTTGGCCTTCGAACACAGTGTAAAACTAATATCTAAGGCTTCAAGGAAAGCTTATGGTTTCGCTAGTTGGATACATTTGTAACAAACTTGAAACCAGTGAAAAATGTCCAATGTTTGACAACGAGAGACAATATAATTCGAGAACGTAATATTCAGTATGCATGAGTTAGTGCCGGCATTTTAAATCTTTAGATAAAAAAACATAAAAAAGTATGTTTGGATAATTGAAGAAAATATATACTATTGCGTGATAAGCACATAATTACTATAATTCATACTGCTACATTTCTAATCAGTTAATGAGTTAACTATATTTTCCGTCAGTTATGAGATAATTTTGAAAAGTAATTGTATTTTCGTTGCTTTACAAAATCCATTTTTTTTTAATTTTCTTCATTTTTTATGTTTGAAAGGCGCAGTTAAATATTCACAGAAATCAATAAAACATTTCACAGGCTAACTGTCCTTTTATGTAAGAACCCCGTTGTATTAGAGGTAAAATATTTGGAATTTTTTTCTAAACAAGTTTTTTTTTTTTTTGTAAAAAGTTATTTCTATCTCACTTTCTCTCTTTTTTTAAAAATATTTTTTGATGTAAAAAGGGATTATATATTCCTTAAATGCATTAGACAAATTTTGTAAGGGCAAACTAGCTTATTACGGAATTTTTGGGAGTTATTAGAAAATAAATTTTTCATTTTTTCTTTTCTTTTTCTTTTTTTTTTCTTTTGGCTTATTTTGGATCACTTCTATTTTAAACGCGGTGTCTTAAAGACTAGAATTTAAAAAACAATCCGTATAAGCAGTGCACTATATTAATACGAAGCACTATATTATCCTATATTAATATGTCGTATTCGTTAAAATTGATAAGATTGGACAAGTTGGGAAGACAAATACTTCAGCTATTAAAGTTTCCAAAACATCAACAGCTTGAAAAAAAATCTTCGATAAGTAGTAATCTTCGATATTGGAAATAATCAATTTTTTGTCATGACTGCAAATTTAATAAGTATCTGACATGTTTCCTTCACTTGCATTTTACGATTTAATTTTAAAAATCCCAATATTACCTAAATTTTCCAATTATGAGTCTAAAACGTTATTTAAAATAATTCGTTACTTTGGAAAAGTTCGCCCTTTTCTACGAATGTCTGGCACCGATTTACATATTTTACGAACTGCAGGCAACCATTCTAGAAAAATAAATAGAACTGAAAGCATTTCTCGTTCTTCAAAATCGGACACTTCGATTCTGCAGTGTCAACAAACTCAAAAGGTAAGGTAAACATGGTTCTCAATATTAATCTTATTTTTGAACTTAAAACAGGAAAGTATTGATGTATGTAGCTGTAAGAGCCAAGCAGGCAAGGCTGCGAGTTTCAATAGCATATATAAGGCAGGAAGGTGTTTCACAATTTCGAACAGTAGAAACGGTATATTACATCAGAAGAAAAGAACAGCTACTCAGCGCAAATGACAGCGAAGGGAATTTTCTGATTCTCTGAAATTCAATTTCTATGTTTGTTTACTACTAGAAATTTGAAAATACATAGATAATTTATTTTATGCGTCTACAAAATTATTAAAGACTAGATTTCGCTGTTATTTCGTGTTTTTAGTTTCCAGTACATTCAAACCACAATTCATAACAACTGCTAATTGTTGCTAATAACGTTTCTTCATTATTTTTTGTCTTTTTCTCTATTTGGTAATGTTCTTTTATGCGGTCAAAATATGAAACGCCTTTATCTTTACTTTTAGTCACAGATATGCGAAGATTTGTTGTTAATTTGATTTGTAAATGATTTGGTCTTTTATTATTATTATTTTTTTAATGTGGTATACAACATATTCCTTAGTTTTACTTAGCGCATTTTAAGTTAAAAAAAAAAAAAAACAAGATTATCTTCTAAAAATTGCAAGGGCCAAAAATTAAGAATAACAAGATCTGATCCGCAATCACCAGATTTTTTTGCTCTTCATTCCTTTTACCTGTACTCTACACCATAAAAAAACTTACAATTACATTAATTTTAAGCAATGTGAGGATATTTCACGGGTTTCTACAATTTTCTATTAAAACCTAAAGCATATTTGTAGCAAACTTTTCTTAATCAGTATAAGTTGTATCACTGCAGACTTCACACTGTTATAGAAATAAAGTTTTGTTATCAGTGTGAAAACATACGCAGCATCTTAGCTAGGTAATTTGTCGTCTGCTCTCTTACGGCTCTTCTATATTGAATTTAGTTTCTTCAACGCTAGTTAGAGCATGCGGAACAAATAGGAAACTGAATACCAAGAGAAGTCATACTAGTTTCCTAGCCTTAACCTTTCTAAGGCAGAGCGCTATGATTACGGCGCAATTTTTATTTTCTTTATTCCAGATTGCTCTAAGTCAGGGGTGGCTAAACCGCGGCACGCGTGCCACAAATTCTAAAATGGAGAAAAAAATATCGTTCTAAAAAATATTGATAAAAACTGAAACCCTTACACTGATAAACATAATGATATTATGACGATTAAGTGTCAGGGGGCAAGCTTACAAATTATCTGATCTACAATATTGCAAAGTATATGAATGTGAGGCAAAGTGAAATAGTTGAGTTTACCGGCCTGCTTTAAAAGGAACAAATGGGGAATTTGTTCTAAAAATTATTGTGCATAAAGAAGGAATAATGTATTTTGGTTGGTTGAAATATTATTTTTCATCTTCAGGCAGTTATTTTGTACTTTCAGAAAATGTTTAAAAAATCACCTCAAAAAATCATGGGGCAAGTGAAAAACAAAATATTTTGTTAATATTTTTTTTTTCGACGGTTAACAGTAGTTTTCATCAAATTAATGTGTAAATAAAAAGAAAAACATAAATATTAATGCTATTATTATTATTGATGCATGCTGCATCTGTATTTAAAAAAAAAATCTTATAGCGACCACTCGCATAAAGGTCTTTATATCGAGCGAAGATTGTATTCGTGTATTTATCGTTTTTCAGGTTAATGTTTTCTCTCTACCATTCAATATTACACAAATTCTTAAGTTATTTTAATTACACACGATAGTATCAAACCCGAACCGCGAACAGAGCAATGACCCTTTGACCACAGAACCAGTAAAGACACATCTTCGTTACGTTCATAAGACTTCAAGAGCTCTGCGCCAATGAAAGCAAAAGTATAGTACGTTTCATCGGGCTGAATTTAACCCGGTAACCGGAAGCAAAGTTTAAAAATTAGACAGAGGAAGTAAAAAGAGAAGTAGTCTTTAAAAATAGAGAAACATCCCTCTCACTTTCTTATTTCACTAATAAAGGCAGAATATTATCAAAAGAATTTTGTTTTGTTTTTTTTTTTAATTTAAATTCCTAGACTCTCATTTTCTACTTTTTCGAATTTCTTAGTAGACATGATTGCATTACGGTTTACTTAAAAATATCATCAGTACATTTTATTCTAAAAATTGTATAATATCGTTTAATATTATTAAAATATATTTGAATAAATAAATGCGTTTATCTGTTTGAGTAATAATTGCTGTTTCAGGAAATATCTTTCTAAGAACAACTTTTATACATGACATTTCAAGCATGAAAATACCGTTTCCTTTTGAGTGAGCAAATGAAAATGATTGGAAATATAACCTTTAAATTTTAAGAGAACTTTAAATTTTCTATTGCAGCTTCATTTCTTTAATTATTCAGAACACATTTGTTTCAAAAGACTTAAGTTATGTTATTTATGGCCTTTAACAAGTGCACGTATGATATTGGAAAATTTATTGATTGGAAATTTATTCTTTCTGTATTATTGGAAAATTCCTGGGCATTCATAAATGACAGCCTTGACAGAAGCAGAGGATATCGCCATGGTGATGCCTAAGCGTTTGTAATATTCTCGTGCATCAATAATATCGAATCGATATTTTCGGATTAAATCTTCATCGATTGCCAGTGCAAAATTTCCATCTCGGTTACCATGGAGTTGGAACGACTTTAAAGAATTTGTCTTATTTCAGCTGTTGCGTCGCATTGAAGCTGAGAGAGAGCAATTAAATGATTTAGAAGAGTGATCATTTTCGGGGGTTTAAATATTTAATGCACTTTTTCAAATATGTGTATTTGTTCATATGCATTATGTTCACCTAGAAGAATATGCAAAACCTAAGACGCATATACTTCTAATATCAGAAAACAAAACTTAAGTAAATATATTTTCAAACTTAAGTGTACGTTGGGTAGTTCTAAGGGCTGTATTCAAGAGATTCTTCAAAATTATTATACGATAAATTATTATTATTAAAAAAATCTAAAAAAACATAGAAAAAAGTTGACTTAAATTAGAAGGAAAGCACAAATTAAACATGTAGTCAAACAATTTGAAAGCTCGTTTTAATACTCATTAGTTATTTTTTTGCTTATTAAAGTATTTATGAAACGTGCTGGCTGGGGCCAAACCGTCTAGTGGCCAGATAAGTATGACCCGGATGGAGAGGTTGCGTGTTCAAAACCAGGCTGGGACATGTATGTATTTTTTCTTCTTCTACCGTTGTCTTTTCTTTGTGTGAATTAGTTGGGCTGTGAAGGGTTGCTTACCCTATAAACAGGTCCTTATGGCATGCGTGTACAACTAATTACGATGCAGTTGGAAAGCGAAACAGCGCATCCCAAATTGCAAGCCCAGCTTGTAAAAGACATCAATACCAACGACAACAATTGTTAAACTCTTTTTTTTCTGTTTTTCTCTCTTACTAATGGTGCAGCTTTAAAATCTCTTGAAGATGTTTGGTCGGAAGCAAGAAATTTGTATGAGTAGATGAATTTTTGGATAATAACAATGGCAAAATCAAAAATCATCTATTTTACGCCATGTTTTGAACTTATTTACCTAAGAAAGACTTATTTCAAGTATTTATGAATAGGTAAAGGATGTGTTGTAATGGTGATGATTAAACAGGTGTTTACAGTAATATTTTTTGTTCATGCCTCTGTTGGTAAATTTGTCTCTGATTCTTCTGGAGAGGACGAAAAAAGTATAGTATTCCGCTGCCCTGTTTGGATAGGTTATGTTGTCTGAAATTTAATTGCTGAAATATATATACCTTCGACACCATTTCAAACTGACAATATAACCCCTAAATACATACATTCAATGTATGAATTTAAATCACTGGTGGATGACCTTTCAGTCGATCCCCCCCCCCCGCGCAACCCCCACCCCAACTATGGAGTCTCCGGCAATGATGCTACTTGCAATCTGGCAAAAAAAGGTTTAATCAAGCATATAAAACTGTTCCAATTCAATCACTAAAACTATACATACATAAAGATATGAGGAACAAATAAATCTTACCAAGAACTGACAGCCCTAGCGACGACTAGTAATTGCATTGCCAAACATATATTTAGAACCTGAGTCTTCCCAACACCATACTTTCCGCTACTTGCTTCTAAAGAGAGACTGGAAGCTTTGCATGTATCGTATTGTCCTGTCTGCGAGAAGTATATATGGCATTCCACGTCAAGTGATCCAAAATCTGAGAAAAATCTTACGTTACATTTTTGTATTTCTTTCAAATTTGGCTCATCAATTGTACCCCTTGAAGTAATTAAAAGTCTCAATTTTTAGATTTTTATCTGTATTATTTTTTCATTTATGAGACTTTGAACTTTGGAAAAACCCTCGTTTTTCCACGGATAAGGGAACATAAAAGGGAGCATAACTCGGCACCAAACATAGATAGACCGATTTGGTAAATGGCATTTTAAAGTAAGTTAGTTGCCGCTTAATTTGATATGCAACATGACTAATTTGATAAAAATTTTCTTTTTCAAAAAATAAAATTTATATTTCAAATTTAAATTTCTCAAAAAACATATAATGAATTTTTTTAAAAAATTCTCAAAAATTTTTATGTATTTTATCTATGTTTGTACAAATTTTTAGATTGGGATCTCAATGGGATCATATTTTTTTGAATTTTTGAATAAAACTGTATAGGGAAAAAATGATGTTTTTTAAATTCTATTTATTTAAATACTCAGTTATCTTGCTTGTGATGGTCTGAAAAATAGTAAACAAGCATGAATATGTTTAAAGTGAGCTGGCATGAGCTGAAAGATTTGTCAGGTTTATCTCCACCCCCCTCCCTCCCCCGCACAACAACTCTTTTTTTTTTTTTTTCAATACTGTTCAAAATGTTTAAAAAAAAAAAGAAAAAAAAAACTCTTTGATACAAAATGAATAGTAAACTTACTTAAAGTTGGTAAATGGGTTCCCTTATAACTAGACGAAGTATCCCCCTCCCCACCCAAATATACCATTCACACTATACTAATATGACGTCTAACCTCGGAATTAAATTGAGGATTATTTTCACCCTAGGTATATATATTGTTTTTCAGACGAAATGATTCTTTTCGATCCGAACTTCAAAGTGTACTTCCATTCAATATCTGAAATTTAACTTTATGATTCATTTCATCTCCTACTCCAGTACCAATCTTCAATTTTGAAGGGAGGAAATAAATGGGTCGCCCCAAGATCATAGCAAACAGCAAAATAGCACTGTTTCTCCTTGTTCTCATCGTTTTTTCTATTCTTTTCGCATAAAACTGAAAATAAGTCAAAATATCAGATCATATGTCTGTGTCCCCATAACTATCTTCCCACATTATTTAGTGTGCAGCAGTTATTTAATTTTTTTAATTGTTTGTGTTATTTTTCATTTTGTTGTAAAGAAAAGTAATGCAGCAAGATATATCTATATTCATATATTAAACAAACACTGCTTTTTCGATCAAAACCTCTCATGTTGTTTAACTTCTGTACAGATTGCTCCTCCCCTTTTCCTACCTTCCCGTTATTTTTTTATCATCCCGTCTAACCCCATTTCAAAGCCTTAGTCTCTACTGATGTCTGGTAGTGTTTCAGTTTGTTCTGTTTGCTACTCTTTCCTATTAGCTCATGAGCTTTGTCCAATAAGAGAAAGGAAAGGCAGTGATGGGGACTGACATATAACCTAATACTTTGATTTATTTTCAGTTTTGTGTGAAAATAATGGGAAAACATTATGAGAACAAGGGGAAACAGTGCTATTTTGCTGTTTGCTATGATCTTGGGGCGAACCGTTTCTTTTCTTCCTCCAAAATTGAAGATTGGTGCTGGGGGAGGGGAAGAAATGAATGATAAGTTTAAATTCAGATATTGAATGGAAGTACACTTTGTGAAGGTCGGATTAAAAAAAGAAACACTTCGTCTGTGGAAAACAATATAAACCTAGGGGGAAAATAATCCTCAAATCAATCCCCAGGTGAGACGTCATATTAGTGTAGCGATAATGGTATATTTGGGTGGGGGAAGGGTTTTAATTTGCCTTGTTATAAGGAAGCCCATTTACCAACTTTAAATAAGTTTACTGTTCATTTTGTATCAAAGAGGGTTTTTTAAGGCATTTGAAACAGTTTGCGGGAAAAAATGGTTGGGTCGGGAAGGAAGGGGGGGGGGGGAGCTGACCAATTTACAAGTTAATGCTAGCTCACTTACCTAGAGTAAAAATAATAGTCAATTCAATCCCCAGGTTAGATGTCATAATAGTATTGCGTTAATGGTAGGGGAAGACCGCCTATATTGGACCACTGCTTAAATTGGACCTTGGGCTTAAAATCTAGTACAGAGATCTGTGCTACACTTTAACTGTAGAAGTATAAAGTTTTAGGAATAAAATCAATGTGTATGAAGTTTCACCAGTCTTCGAACTGTTTAACGTGAGTTACGGCTTGATTTGTGTTGAAAACCTGCGAAATCTTATTTTGCGGACTTGTTTCTAGAGGAATAACTCAAAAACTTTTGAATTGCGGTAAAATTCTGTTACAGTATTATAATCTATGTTTAATAAGGATTACATCGATGTATTTACTTGCACGATTGTGATAATTTTTGATAGAACAATGAGCTAAAGAATAAAAATGGCTTGTTTTCCTTTATTGGACCGAAATAATTTTCCTATATTGGACCGGTGGTCCACTTTAAGAATATGATTTTAAACAAGACGTTTTAACTAGAGTAACATAAAATAAGTGACTCGTCTTATTTAATAGCGCAGTTAAACTTATTTTAACACCTATTCACGATATTCATTTCAAAAATTTTTATCAAGCACATTTTTATCAAGCAAAAGCTGCAATTTCTTAAAATGTATGTTTTTTTTTTCCTCTCTCTTCATCCATTAAGCTGAAGTTTCAGGTTGTTAAGCATAGCTATTAACTTAAATAAAATTTATGCTGGATTACCGAGAGAAAAATATGAAATTCTTTATTTTAAAAGTAAACAATTTATATGCTATTAAAATTTTCAATATAGATGAAGCCAGTCTTTTCACTGTCCAAAAGCCCCAAATTATACTGACATATAGAGGTAAACACCAGGTTGGAGCAGTAATGAGTGGTGAACGTGGTAGAAACACACTGGTTATTTGCTGCATGAGTGCAACAAAATTGTAAGCTCCCCATGCTTATTTTCAAAAGATTACGTTCCATGTTCGGACTTATCGTAAAAGCTTCCCTGGCGAACAATATGCTTATGCAAAAAAAAAAAAAGTTGGATCACAAACGATAATTCACACAATTGATACAACTTTCACCAAGCACATAGATGTGGTCTTTATTCAGTCTCTGTCTACATATTTTAATCGAGCATGTGACATATGGATGCGCGAACATTTAATGAGATCACTTATCTAATATGGTATAGTAGAACTTTTTCAACTCTTATGGGCAAACCGCAATCAAGGCCATGGAAAATGCTCTGAGTTGATTCTAAAGAACAGGAGTTTGGCCTGTTAATTGACATGTATTTAATGACATTGACTTGGCTGCAGCAGAATTAGAGGCAAGAAGTCCAGATAAAACTACACAAAGTAAACAGGATACATGTTCGGCTGGCCCGTCATTTCAACTTTTTCCAGGGGGGGGGGAAGGCAAGGGTAAAAACACAATACAATTTCACCAGAAAACAACAAAACCCCCGCCTACTTATATGCAAATACATTGATTTCTCCAATTCAAAAAGGGGGGCAATTGACCCCATCCCTTGCCCCCCCCCCCCAAATGACGGCCTGATGTTCGGTGTAAGTTGTACACCATGTAGAAGAGCTAGCTACGACTTAAATTAGTGCAAGTTCTGCAGAATAGGTGGATAGTTCTCATCAAAACATGTCAACTCTAACTGATTTTGTAAAGCCAACTCATATTACTACCTTTGCCTAAAAAAATAGAAAGAACAAAAAGGAAGGCTATCTCAGCAATCATTCTAACGGCCGTATAAAAGAGGCATAGAGCAGAAAAAGTCACACAAGAAAAAGCAAGAAACTGCACAAAACAATTGTTATTGCAATATTTGTCATAGAGATGAAGTGCAAAACATAATTAAGTGTATGAAATGCCATCTACGAGTTTATCAACACTGCCTAAGTGAGGCCCAAGCAAAAGAAATTCTATTGCAAATCCTGGAAAAAAGCTGCATAGTTCAAATATAAATTATTCTATGATTTCCTGGTACGGTTCAATTTAGGAAGCGCATGGTTCAATATAGACGCATATATTCCTATATTGGACTTTTGCAACTTTTTATAAGATAATTTTTTAAAAAATAATTTTCATATTTTCAGAAAATATAAGCTCCTAGGGTGGTTCCTGATTAAATTTAGCTTACGATGCCCTATTTTACATTTCTGTTTTGCTTCACATTGAGCGACACAGGCCTCCTGTTCTTAGGGGGTCCAATATAGGCGGTCTTCTCCTACATTTGGGTGGAGGAGGGGATACTTCGTCTAGATATAAGGAAACCCATTCACCAACTTTAAATAAGTTTACTATTCATTTTGTATCAAAGAGTTTTTTTAACATTTTGAACAGTTTTGAATTAAAAAAGAGTGGTTGTGCGGGGGAGAAAGGGGAGAGGGGGTGAACCTGACAAATCTATAAGCTCATGTCAGCTCTCTTTAAACATATTCATGTTTGTTTACTACTTTTTAGACCATCACAAGCAAGATAACTTAGTATTTAAATAAATAGAATCTAAAAAATATCATTTTTTCCTATACAGTTTTATTCAAAAATTCAAAAAAATATGATCCCTTTGAGATCCCAAGCTAAAAATTTGTAAAAACATAGATAAAATACACAAAAATGTTTGAGAATTTTTTGAAAAAAATTCATTATATGTTTTTCGAGAAATTTATATTTGAGATTTCATTTTTTGAAAAAGAAAATTTTTATCAAATTAGTCATGTTGCATATCAGATTAAGCGGCAACTAACGTACTTTAAAATGCCATTTACCAAATTGTTCTATCTATATTTGGTGCAGAGTTATGATCCCTTTTATGTTCCCTTATCCATGGAAAAAGGGTTTTTCCAAAGTTCCAAGTCTCATAAATGAAAAAAAAATAGAGATAAAAATCTAAAAATTGATACTTTTGATTACCACAAGGGGTACACTTGATGAGCCAAATTTGAAAGAAATACAAAAATGTAAGGCAAAAAACGTTGGATCACTTGACATGGAATGACCCATATGCAAAGGATACTGTGTGGCAAGCAAGTTTGTTCAGTTTTTGATTTTCTTATTTGTATTGCTTGCCATTTGACATTTGAAACCGAAACATATTTCTTTCTCTTTTGTTTGTTATACGTTGAAGACTTTGTGAGATACAATTAATATGTCAAGTATATAATACACGATGATTTTTTCCCATATGTTGAATTTTCTGTTTATTAAAGTCTTAGTTGTTCTTTATTTTTAATTTTAAGAATAATGTATCTATACCGTCCACTGTTATACCTCTAGTCAACACTGATCTTGCAAGTGAACTACGATATTGTTTTATCAAAAGATAGTCAAATTGTGTTTAAAAAGATACAGAGAAAAAAAGGTGTTTAGAGTACTTTATTTTAATAGCAATATGTTAACTAGAGTTTTAATTTTTAAGCAATATGTGTGCATAATTAAAAACAATGGTAATTAACAATAACACACCCGGCTAGAAACATTTTAGACAATAATTCAGTCACAAAGTACTAGAACTGTTAAAAAAAAAAAAGAAAGAAAAAAACAAGCACACACACATTAAGTTTTTATCAGCTGTTTTATATCGCAACTAACATTTAGTATTTTTATGCCTGGTTTTTATAGAGACCTACGAAATGCAAAATGTATTAGTAAAGCAGATCACCGACATTTTTCGTTGACTTTAAGCTTCGTAATACTAGATAATTACGAATAAAATCACGATAACAAAAAACCCACTTAAATTGCAAATTCAGAAATACATCAATGTTCACATCTAAATTTGTTTTAGCTGATTTAATTAATACTGATTAATATAATAAAGTCAGAAGCTAATTACTTTGATTAATATTCATATACTTGAATGCTACAATCAGAAAATTTGAAAGGCCAAATAAATTAGTACGAAAATTGGAATGCATTGAATGTCAACTTGTCACTTTCTCGAACATAGATATTTATTAGGAAATAACCTCGTGTTTCTGTTCGATATTTCGAGTCATATAGCAGTTCTGTTCAGTTATGCATACATTTTCCTCAAATGAACGTTGTTATTTGATTTATTTCAAGTGTTTATGCAGCTTTTATAAAAATACAACTATGGAAAAGTATATATTGATAGTTAAAACAAGTAAAACATGCATTTACTTTGAAAATCGATACATGTCATTTCTAAACTCTTATTGTTTTAATTATAAATGTTATCTGTCGTATCATAAAGAACACTTAAATAATTGTTTTACAAAAGTGTGTCCTACTATTTCGCTGTTAATACATTCAATTCACATTTACTTTGTTCCTTTAAATTGTAGAAAATCATATGAATGATAGATATAAAGTAGCATAACATTTAGCCAGTTTAATTTATTTATATTTCATGCAGGTCCATAGGGGCACTTTTTTTACCACTTGAAATTGTATATTTCCAATAAAATATCTTTGATGTTTCCAGCGTAAATGCGTTTAAAGTAGTTTTAAGTAAGTGTTTATCTATAATAATAAAAGCAAGTGTAATGTGTCTGTCTGTCTGTCTGTCTGCCTGTCTGTCCATTTGTCTGACCGAGCTCTCCATCCAAATCTATCGCACGCAGGGACCTGGAATTTTTTACACGGAAGCACAAAGGGGCTGGCCACCAGACCTCGAAGCCCGATTTTCGATTTTTTAATCTATAGTAATAAAAGCAAGTGTGTCTGCGCGTCAGGTTGAAGTTCCTGATGGAATAAGATCGAATCCAGGCCCGCAAGCATTTTTTCGAACAGCTGCATGGTTTTTTTTTGAATGATTCTAATGATTGTAATGTCCGTATGCAGGTACATTCCCTCATGGGGATCTACCCCATATTTTTTTATAGTACAAAATGACAGTTTTGGTCGGATCTTTGTTAAAATTGGCAATGGGGTCCTTCGATGCGGTAGAATTTTCTTATGGACGTTTGCGCCATTTTTGGGGGCTTTGAATCGATTGTGGCAATAAATGGTTTTTGATTTGCGGCACTTATATTATTTTTTCAAAAATTATATACACTATCAATTATATTATGTTAATTTTTGTACCTTTATAAAATTCTGTATTTTATACCTTGCATTTACGTCAAATTCAAGGTAAAATTAAAAGTCAAAAATTCTGAAGAAGATAAATATATGTTAAAAATTAAAGTAACTATTTTTTGTGATTTTCATATTGGTTGTGACCAAAAAACATCATTACAAACAAATAAAACGTATCAAACACCATGAGTGTTGAGTTATTAGGCAAAATCTGCTGTGTAATGTTTTTTTTTTCACTGCGAGAGGGGGGGGGGTATGAACGACCATTAAAGTGACACAAATTTTTAAAAAATAAAGGTTGGATCTCCAATTATCTTTCTTCGTAATTTGAACCCGCCCCGGCTGTGCAACGGTACGCGATTAGTCATTCAAAAATTAATGAAAAACGTGATCGAAGCCAGGATTTTAAATGGCAAGTTCAGAGGTGAAAATATACTCATACCACGGATTCCTATTATACCTACAGATGCGCCAATTCAATTCAAACGTATTCAGTTTCCGATTAGATTGGCATTTGCAATGACTATCAACAAATCCCAAGGTCAAACGATGTCTGTTTGTAGCTTAGATTTGAGAACACCATGTTTTTCACACGGACAATTATACGTGGCATGGCACAATTATACTCTCGAGTGGGTAAACCATCCAGTTTGTTTGTGTTAGCTAAAGATGGACTAACAAAAAATATTGTTCACGCTATAGCATTAAGAGATTGATATTGTTTAATAGTGTTACTGTCGTAATTGTTTAATGATATATAATTTTAAGGAATAAATTATAATAACTTAAAAATAATGTTTGCCTTTTGTTACTTTTATATTCCCTCATCGTTCACAGCGCTCCATGCTTATTTCACGCACATACAACATTCTTACATACATACAATATACACATTTTACCATACATACATACTTACAATAAGTAAACTATTTTTTGTCTACACTAGAAATTGCTACTATTGTGATTTGTTGCTATACACACTACTATTCCTGCGCTATTCACTTATCTGCATTTTCTAAATGCACGGGCAACGCCGGTCGGGTACAGCTAGTTTTAAATAAAAATAAAGCATCATTTTCTGTTGAAACGTAACACTACAGTTAATACACACAAAAAAAAGTGTTATGTTTTGAATTCCTGCTTACGTAGCTTAAAAAATTGTTATTCTTTACGACCGCATGTTCAAAGTCCATCTACCAATCATACTATTTCATAGTTGATATATTCTAAGGTTCATTTCATAAGTATACATACACTTTATTAAGAAACAAATCATCTAACAAAGTTCAATTAATTCGAGGGAAATAGTTGAAAGCTAAACTACTTCAGTTGCAAAAATAAACAAATAATATAATAATTAGATTAAAGACCATAGAAATAATGCTATAGGAAAAAAAATAAAAATAAAAATTTTTAAAGATGAGAAGAAGGAGGAGTGGGTGGGGGCACAGCTTTGCCTTAGTTTTTTCAAACATCTCCGTTACCCATTTTAAAAGCAAAGTCACCAACTTCAGTGTTTTTCTTTAGTCTTCGTCAAAGATTTCGGTTACTACTATTGAAACTTTTGAAATCGATTCTAGCAAGTTCCATTATGTCAAGACACTTTAGAAAAAAGTCAGTTTTTCCAAAAATTGGACTCTTAGTATGAGTTCTATCTGAACTCAAAGCGAAAAGAAAGAGATGGAAACAGCTTTATTTCATATCATAAAAGGGCATAAAACGTAAGCACTTTGTTTATTTAGGAGAGAAAATTAGAGGACAATTTAGGAGCAGCTTAATCTAAGGAGGATATGACATGCATATTTTACATTATGTACGATTGACCTGGCGTCTCTTGTTTGAGATAGAACAGTTTTTTAAAGCTTACTTTAATAATAAATGTATGACACTAAATACATTTCATTTTGCTATTGTAGAAACTTTAAGCATGTTAATTTAAGCGACAGGAAAAATAAAAATATGTGTTAGCTATTTGTAAATATTCTAGAACACTTGTAACATTTTCTTTCTTCTTTCTCACAAACTTCTGACTTAGGATAATAAAAATGTGTACTTGTCTTGAATAGTTTTTTTCAAACAAGAAATGTACATTCATTTAAGTCATATCAGGCAAAAACGAAAGTTCAGCATACATTTTTATTAACGAGATATTTCGTGTTTAACATGAAGCATTCCTCGACCAATGCTCGAAAACAAAAGCTGAATTATCTTAAAAAAAAACTGTTAGGTAATAAAATTTCAACCCACTTGTATTTATTTTTGTATACAGAATGATGGTCTTTCAATATAAATACAATGAATTCAGTAAATATATTCTTTTAAACACCTTTATATTAGTATTGAACTGCTGCACGGTTTAACCAAAATGGTATGGTCTTTGAAAATTATCTAGACATCCCCTCAGTTATAGGAATTGAAATTCCAAGTGAAAAAACTTATTATTCAACGTGATATTAGGTAGAGGTAGTATTCTATAATAACCTGAATTATTTAAAACTGTAGATATCAATGATTTTTCCTGTTTATGACGAATTTAGCAAGCAACTTTTAAAAAGGTCAAATTATGGATGCAGCTTTTACTCCGATTGCCATCTTAGCATGTAATACATGTGTAATTATTAGTCTCTGTATCATACATAATAGTCACAGTAGAATTTTACAATAATGCACAAACATGACAAAAATAATAGTATACCTCTTAATATTGTGTCGGACCTCTTTTCTAGAAATAATACAAACATGGCAAGTACTCATCAAATTCTTAGTGCCAGACAGAAATACTAAAGAAATGCTATAACTATCGACGTATTTAGTTGCGAAAGTGTTGCAGTTGAATATTTTTTTCTACACTAGCTGATATCTTGATTATGCCCCTCAAATAATTGGAAAAATTTATGACGGGTAATCTACGGCCCTAAATCCTTTGCTGTAACTCTCAGATTGTTTTAAAAATTTAATTCGATTTTTCTTTGTGGCCAGGGGGCAATGCTTGATGTTATCCCTAATAACTACATCATTTCTTGTATAGATCAAGCTTGTCAAATCTTTGTCAGAATGATAAATTATACCGTCATAGTGTTCTATCATAATATTTCAACATTTTAAGGGTTAGTCTAGCCGCAAAAGGCTAGACTCCATCCAATATGGACACAGCCGCAGGAAAAGCATAAGACAAGATTTAGTATGCCAATTTTAAAGGTACTCAAGTCGGTCTTCTGCTGCCATAGCCCATTCAGGCCAAATTCTGCTGCAGTGTTCTAAAATGCAGACATTCCTCTCATCGGTCCCATGTTGATTCTTATCGGGGTAATGCTGTTTTTATGTTGATCCTGACAGTTCTACTCACACGTGACTAGTATCAGTCATTAAGAGTAGGCGGAGTGTCACTGAAATGTACTAGGTGGAATGTTATGCCTTGCATTAGAAATTTTAAGCATTCTTACGATACTGAGAATCAGAAACTGTTGAATTCTTCAACGACTTCAGAAATTGAACTGACCTAGCTTCTAGATAAAACTACCAATATTTGTCCAAAGTCCTAGTCAGATTGAAAACGGTTTCATATGAAACATTTGAGTACACGTAATCAATGATTTGCTGATATATAAGTTTTGTACGTAAAGCTATTGCAATATGCATACTTTCATACTGTTATCAGATGACTTTCGTCTCCTTAGCGTACTGATATTGTTAGTGCAAGGCATGAATTTAACTTTAGTTTGTGTTCAATACGTCTTATTTCGTACTTAAGTTTAGATAATTTTTTATTTTTAAATCCTTGAATTAATTCACGTTAACAATAACAGACGCAACAACAATAAAAATAACTAATAATAACAATATCAGCAGCAGCAACAACAACAACAGCGATAAAAATAATAATGATAGTAATAATAATAGTAATAGTACTAATAATAATAAGTCACCTAAATTAGGGTTCATTTGAAAGCGTAAAATATTTAACAGCTTGGTATTTATTCCCTTTTTCATTCCATACAGATAAGCCATAGATGGAAATTTACTGATGATAGAAAAAAAAAATGTAATTTCTCCGATAAAATGTCAAAGGAAAGAGCAATAAAAATGATAAAAACCATCTTCAAAAGACCTTCACAATGAGGCAAAGTGCACCAGAAAAATCGCTCAGAAAACGGAAATGATTTTTTGATCGTATCATATTTAGGCTCACAGGCATTAAAGAGCTGAACCCAAAAGCAAATATTTATGCTGACTAGAAATTCTATGTGTAATGCGGATTCACTTCCAACCAAATCGATTCTTAAGCTATTTGCTCTTTGTCACTTTTATTTCCTGAATTTCTTTTTCTGAAAGCGTGTTTCCTCTTCCATGACATTGAGATTGAAGCATTTAGAGTCATGCGTTTTTAATCCAGCCATACGTGAATGTCTTTTACGGTTAAGATGATGTAAATGTGAAAAAATTAAAAAGGAAAAAAAAATAAAAGGAGATACAAAACATCACGATGCATTAATGATATATACAGTTTCTACATTTACACGGTTGTACAATGGATCCAAAATTATCTGTTCAAAAACAATAAAATAAAAAATAGAAACCAAACACGCACACGCACACGCAGACACACACACAAACATGCAAACTTTAATTTTAGCCATGACTAAAAAGAACCGTAGTATTTTCTCACTAAAAGTTATTTAGTTTTTGTTAAATAATTTTAGTTTCATTTGAAGAATAGTACAAAGATTACACCTTTTAACATTTTATGTACAAGCATGCGTTCAGGTTTAATATAGTGGAATAAGGAATCATATTAGGTACTTCAAAACGCAGTGCAAAAAGTTTGAATATTATCGTTTTTAAAGTCAAATTTAAGTTCCATACTTTTTGTTAAAATGCAATATCAAAAACCTGATGCATATAAACTGCAGTGTTTTTTTAGCTACGCGTTTAAATAGTTTTTAAACGTATTCTGTTATTAACGAAAGAGTGCATTATAAATAGATGATTTATACCGATATACAGGGTGACAAGAAATAACTTGGACACACATCGTACATTATAACTTTAATGCTAATGAAAATATTGCAACCAAACTTCAAAATAAGTATGAATACATTATTTTGTCTAATATGTTTAAACGTTTTTAAAAGTGGCTACCTTAAGCATTAATGCAGATCTTTAGACGTGTCCCAAAATTTTCGGCTTCCAGCCGCAACTCATTTATTGATATTTTATCCTTTTTCTTCCATAAGGATTTTTGTTGGGATGCCAAAGTTTTACGAGGTTTAGTACACACCCTTGTCTTCAAGATAGACCAATTAGAATAAGCCATTGGGTTCAGATCTGGGGAATACGGGGGCCATTCTTGAGCTCCAATGAAGAGCGGAAAATGTGTCTTGCATCAATCTTGAGTGTTTTTAGCTCTGTATGCCGTTGCAAAATCCTGTTGGAAGTTTCATCTTTGGTTTTCAAAGAACTTTTGCGACCTAGGTAAGACAACATCTTCCAAAATAAGTTTTTATTATGCCATCTGATAAATTTTTATTCCGTGATCAACAAAAACAATTGATTTTTTTCCCACTAGCCCATATCCCACCCCAAAACCATTGCAGAAAGGGGTCGTTGCCGCCCAAGAAGCTCCAGGTGCGTCTGCTGACCAAACTCTATCATTGTGGCTATTTTGAGCTTGTTCAATCGAGAACATTTTCTTATCTGTTTTGACCAATGTTTGCCATCGATCATCTGAGGCCCACTTTAACAGTTATCTTCTTTTTTAAAGTATTGTGTGTTTGTTCTTGAATGTTAGCTATTGAGCATCTTTCATTTTGTAAGGGAAAAGATCAAGCTCAACTCTTACCATCAAACGAGTGGTTTCTCTATTGATCTTCACTCATCCAGCAACCTTTCTCTGTGAAATCATAGGATTTCATTAAACTCCCTTTTTGACCACTTTCCGATCTCTTGATGTGTTAACTGTGAGTTTTCTCCTTTTTTTTTTTCTAAACTGTCACCATTGTGTCCGACTTTTTTTAACCTTTTAGTTGTATATTAGAACGTCTGCTTAGCCACTTTCAATCGTTGAATAATTTCACATATTTTCATTTCTTGCTTATGTAACTAACGTGTGGCAGATCGTTTGTGAACCGTAATAATTATCCCAACTAACTTACTTAAACCTATTTAGTAGCTTTCTAGGATCGATTCCCTATCACAATATTATTATAAATTTAGTGGTACTTACATATATTTGGCTTAAAACTTCGTCCAAGTTATTTCTTGTCACACTGTACAGTGTACGTACATTTCGACGGGATAAAACTTTAATTGTGTTTCAGGTGGTTCGTGAGGCTTAATTTAGAAGTCAGACTATAATTTTGCAATTCAACTTCAGATCCCAAAGGATATTTTAGAATTCGGTAATTACATCCAATTATAGAAAATGCAATCTAAGTCAGTATACTTTTACCAGTATCTGCAACTAATAAATAATTACGGTTTGGATTCAGTAGGGAGTGAAAAACTAATGCATCTTGCACTCCTGTAGACAGAGATAAAATCCTAAAGCAATTCTTTAGAAGTCTGTGTTAAAATATTTCTAAAACCTAAGCGACACAAAGCAGCGATGTTTCAAAATGTTTTCACCCGCATCATTAAGTATGAATTTGGAAGCAATCTATACTTTTACAGTAAATATTAATAATGTTTAAAAGGAAATGTGTAAATTGAATCATTGTGGTTGGATACATTATAAATATTTTTTCCTATGTAATTGATCAATAGAGAACACGAAAATTTGTAGAACAAAATAGAATACTAATGATTGTTTTTTTTTAAGAAAACCCCCCTTTTTTTCATTATCTTTTATCTCTTTATTTATGTTTCAAAAAAAAAAAATGTTTCACTACAACCAACATTCAATAAAATACCTACCCTTGTTCTGCACTTATTTATTTATTTATTTACTTTTTTAGCATGAGTTTACTAAGTAGAAATTCCGTGTCATGGCAGTGGAATAAACTGTTTTTAAATATATGTAAAGACAATCCATTAAATGGCAACAGTAATTGATCCGATATTGAAGAAAAAGTAGTTAAAGGCAAAACAAAATGTATGCAAAACTAATCATTTGATTGCGAAAGAAGTGCAGGGTATTCACTTGTTTGCAAACATTTTAATTTATTAGAAATGAATATAAGTTTTAATTTTTTAAGCTTAAAGGTTTTTTCCCCTTTCAAAAAATATATTAATCTCAAAATTGAAAAAAAGTTACCCTTCACAAATTAAATAAACACTCATAAAAGAAGTAATCGCCGTCAGCTGCGAAGATTATTATTTTTAAAGCATCGCAAAAGATCCGTTCATACTTCCTGAAGCAATTCAAAGACATTTCCGTCCAGTCTACAACAATTACGTTAAAAGAATACTTTTCTGGAACCAAATAAAGAACCATAACGTCAAACTCTCAGAAGTAAATTATATTTCACCCTATTCCCCTCATATTGGATGTTGCTAACAACGCCCCTTAGCAACTTTCCGCAACTTACCTATTTATGACGCTATTTGAAAGCGTTATGTATTTTAGAGACTAGATAAATTAGATTCAATTTTGTATGCCTTCTCTCTTTTTAAGACTAGCCTTTTATTGTAATTGAGAAGAATATAACATTATATATTTGGTAATCTCAAAAACTAGCATTTTAAGTGTCCTAATACATATTAAAATATTTACTTTGATGGAATATATTTATCTAGAAAATATCTTTGAATCGCATATTTGCTTAATAAGTAGGGTTCATTTATGATGAAAATTTTACGTGCACGTTTATAATGCTAAATGAAGTTTTAGAATAATGAGCGCGTTGCAAAATTTATTCTATTAAAGAAATATATTTCGCGTGTGTTTACTTTGGAGCATAATATCGCATCATCGATTAAAGAAATAATTTTAAAGTTTGAAAGGGACATAATCAGGAAAAAAAATTCTGATGCATTGAAGATTATTAAAAAAAAAAAAAAAAAAAGAAAGAAACTACTCATTTTTATTTCATTTTTTTGCACCGGTTTAGAAGAGTAATACTATACATATGAACAGAATTGATTTAAATATTCTTTATCAGTTTTATGAAATTCTAATGATGCTGTGTAATAATCATTACTAAAATGTAATGAATACTTGTATGCTCGGACATGTTTGTTTTCTTGCTAAGATATCCAATTTAATTTAATTAAAATTGATTTAGATTTTTGTAATTATGAAAATGTACCTTAGTGTACTTTCATGAATTAAGGATACTAATTCCGCTACATTTTTTACGAGAAATTTTTAGTATATATAAATTAAGAAACCTTATATTAGGTTGTATTAAAACATCTTTGGCATTTAAAATTTCAAGCTGATAGAAGATTACCTCTGTAGATCCACATATACCTCAGTAAAGATATCCAAATGTTATTACATTTATGAATCCTGCATGGGACCTGAAATTTAAAAATTAAAATCCTTTAAAACTCGATATTCATGTTGAAAAGAATAAATGTGAAGTGGGTAATAATGAGCCGGTTTATTAAAGACAGTGATATTCTGTGTTCTACTGCATTCGCACTAACTGTTAGAGCATAAATTCTTGTGGTTTACTCTTTGCAGAAAAGTTAAAGGCCATTCAAAGTTAAAAAAAAAAAAAAAAAGAATCTTTAAACCTGCTAGTTCCAGCGATAAACCACAAAAGTATATACTCCAGTTAATACGTATCGAAGAGAAATACAGAAAACTAGCAAAGACATCTGTAGTTGCCTTTGGAAACGCTTAAATCCACATAAATAAAACAAAGAATATGTATGTTTATCTATATGTATGTACCTTATACAAATCCACAGTTTACGTCGGATCTAGACGAAATTTGGCAGGGAGATAGTTGGGCAACCGGGAAGGATCATAGGGTGGTTTTTGAGCGGGAAAAAGTACCTATACGTTCGAATTTCAAATAAAAGACTTCAAAATGGCTCTATCTAGCGAAATACTTATCGGATCTTCTCGATTTTGGTCTTATTCGAAAGAACGCAAAAAATACCTGTTAGGAGAGTTTCCTTCCGTAGGTTATCAAAACCACTAATCGCTATCTCCACCCTGAAAAAAGATACGGGCGTTTTTAAATTTGGAAATATTCATTTTAAATTGGATTTATAAAAATCGTCTGCACAAGCGTGAAAGAAATTAAATAATGTGAAATAAATTATTGATAACAAAAAGGTGCTGCCATTTTTTTTTATTGAACATGAACAAATAAAATTTTTGTTTTTGCTTTTCTTGTAGCGGGGATTTAAAACTTTTTTGGCGATTGATTCATTTTTTGTACTGCGCAAAGTGTCGACTTAAATCTAATCGGGACTTTTATAGACATGCGTCAATAGACATAAATTTTGTTCTCAAGGTATACCGGGCAGAGCCGGGTCACGCAGCTAGTATTAAAATATGAAAACGCGGATATCACAAAACTATCAACGTCATTGAATGCATGCGTTAAGAGTGACCAGGTATGAAAATAGCCGGAGAAGAAGTTTTCATTCTATCAGACACACAATGAATTAGCTAACTTATGGCACCTCATTTATATTTTCTATAAAACATATTAGACTTGTTTCTTTTAGGGCTGTTATGCGTTCGCTTTTAATATTAGACTACTGTTCGAATTGTCAATTATATTTTGAACATTCTTACAAATTCCGTGTGTCAACACGGTTAATTTAAACTCATATCACCACTCTTCAATACTCAATGTTGATGAAATACAGTGAACTCTCACTTATACGCCGCCTCATATATGCGCATTTTTCACTTATAAGACTTTTTTAATGGTTCCAGCACATTCCATAGTAAAATAATGATAGCATTATTCGTTTATACGTCGCTCTAAAGATAAATATTTCACTTATGAGCCAAATTTACCCTAAAATGTAAAAAAAAAAAAAAAAACAAATAATTTCATTAAAAAATAAGCATTTTTCATCACTTTCTTCTTTAATCCTTCATCTTTATTGCTCACGAAAAGTCATTTTTCCGCATGAACTAGAAATCGGAGAAGGATAATTATATATTATGCGTCGTTTTATAGGTAACAGTTTGTAATTAGGTATGCTACAATTTTTGTTTTCTCTTTATCAGTATAGTTACGTTACAGTAATTGCCAAACCATAGTAATATTTCCCTTGTCTATAGAAACATTCTTATTCATTATCTCCTTAGAACTTATGTTGTGTTTTAGACTTTTAAAAAGGCTGGTTCACTTATGCGTCTCTCTCACTTATGCGCCTTTTTCTGTTGGTCCCTTGGGCCGGTGTATAAGTGAGAGTTCGCTGTATTAATTCCTTGCATAACTAATCAAAACTCAAACCTTTAAATTTGAATGTGTTCCTTTTTTTCTGGAACCGAATATTTTTTCATTCGAAAACTTTTAGCGGCAGCTTTTAGCAAAAAAAAAGAAAGAAAGAAAGAAAGAAAGAAGGGGAAAAAATCGAAATTACGCAATTTAACAAATATAACAAAAAACAAACACCGTTTTACAGCTAAAAATGATACAAGGTTTTTAAATACATAACTAGATATTTAAGTGATAAATTTAAAGTAAAGTCTGACATAAAATGCATTTCATTGAGTTATCAATAAAACACAAAGTCGTAAAAATATTTATTTACAAGTAACATTTTACTAATCATTACACGGTGAAAATAGAAACGTATATGGAAAATAATAAGCATCCAATATGCCTAATTTCTGCAAAGCAGGATCTGGCAAAAGCAACAGTGTTTCTCAGTCAGTAACCAGCTTGAAATAAACCTGGAAACTGTCTGTGGAATTTCGAAACATTTTCTATAAAAGTCAATCTTTGATTCTGAAATCATGCGGGGAAACTCATATTTTTTAACATATTAATGGCTTGGCGTCTTTCCGATTTATTAAGAAAGCACTTGAAGAAATTATGGTCGAAGCGGGAGCATTATTTCAGGCCAACAGCTATTCTGCTTGCTTTTCTCGCAAAGCTTTGATCTCCAGAGACTGCATTTTGCCGTCACTTGGGGCTCAGTCATACTGGACGAGCAAAATATGAGTTAAGGGTAAAACACTTAATCAAACATCTGAGTATATTTTGGCACTACTTGCTACAAGGTAAAAGAAATACTCGTTTTTTTTTCCCACACATGTTCTTGTATGGTTCTCGTATGGTATTGTCTTGATTACGGATCAGCGTAAGTTTTACGTGACGAAATAATTCCTGTACGGGTAAAAAACGTCATGTTTGCGGATATACTTCACAAGTTTTACGAGAAAATGTCCTTGCACGGCAAAAGACGTTGTATTTACGGGTGTAATCCACTAATTTTACAATGTTGCTTAACCAACGCAGCTGCCAGTTTACAATCGCAAATTTTAAGGGACTTTTTTTCAGTGTAAAAATAAATTTTGCAACAGTATGAAGTTTGAAATCATGCAACGTGTATCAATTCAAGATAAATTTTTCAAAGCTTTTGTTTTTTTTTAAATGGAAACGGTGGAATGTAAAATCAAAAAACGTTGCCGGGAATATTCTGCGACGTTTTGGAATTTTCTTACAGCATACGTATTTTATTTTATTAAAAATGCAATGTTGGTATTAAAAATGCAGCATGCATATTATTTACTTTTAATGAGTTTTTTTCTTACGCGGTATAAAATTAGTTTATGAAATGTACTTATGCATAACCTTTAGCAAAATTAAAACATCTAGTTGTATTAAGTTATGTGAGTGAATTGTATATGTATACACTCCCAGAAAGAGTTCCATTTCCATAAGATTTGTGACTGAGCTTTGAAGTAATTTCCGGTCTTGATTATTCCATCATTAGAGCTTTGTCCCCGGGCACAATTAGAAACCTTCCGTTCTTTGGCAACCGCCGTTCATATTGTCGAGTAGCTTAGTCATTCTCCAGATTATTTCGCTCCAACATTATATGAATAAACTGTTTGAACACATAAATTAGCGTTCTTACTGTATTGGTAAATTCTTGTAATTGAAAAGATTAAAAAATTCATAGCTCCTACACATTTTTAGGGAATGTTAATTACTTGTTATCGGTATGAAAGTATTTTAGTACATTTTTTTCATGGGACATTGCGATTTTTGATTTGTAAATTAATAAGGTAAATTTTACTAGACAAGTTGTTTGGTGAAGCTTATATTGAAACATAATTAAGATACTCTATGATTAAAAAAAATAGTTCGACACTTTTAATAAACAAACTTGACAGAAAGTGTTTATTTTATTTATTTATTTATTTATTTATTTTTTGCATTTTTCAAAAATAATCAAGTTGTTTTTTTAAAATTAGCTATAGGAGGAAAAAGAACTTTTAAGATAACAAATAAGTACTATAAATGCAAGGATATTTTGAGATCATAAAATGCACATACACAAATTATGTATTGTGATGCGAGGTATCATTTTGAGATCAATGCTTATGCGTTTGAATTTCTACAGTTCGTAAGTAAAAAATAAATGCATTTATAAAATGTTAAATGGATAAATTAAAAAATATATAAAATCGCTTAATAACCAAATTAGCATCTTTGATAATTGCTGGTTTCACTGCATTGAAAAATGCGTTAATTTTATTCTTGAAATAAGCGTCAGCAATTTTGTAGCACGTTTCTAATCTGGCCAATTGTGATAAAGACTCTAAGTCTTCACTATTATCTACACGTGTGCCTTTGATGAAAAGTCATTACATATTTTCTATGTGAACAATTTACTATCTGCCTGCAACTGTCAGACTGGGGTAAAAAAAAAAAAACACATATACATACGCGACGTTTGTTTACGGCTGTGAAAGTTGTTCAAAAACGTAAACGTTTGGAGATGCGTGCATATTGCCTACACTTTTTTCTCTATCAAGTTATTCTAATGGTAAAACTGTACTTTTTAAACTGTCGCAATAATGTTATGTTATAATTAAAAATAAAAATATCAATACTTAGAGAAACATTAAATGCTAAAATTCAGACACTGGACCCGCACAAAATATTCCATTTAATGATCATAAGTATATTTAGAATAAACAGTCGATACTACCAAAGGTAAATATATGCAAAGCCGTTTACATACTAAAATTACTGATATATAAGCTGTTATGCACGTCAGCATTTTGGTATTTACGAGTATGACAATTGCTAATTGTATTAGTGAATGTAACACAAGTCCTTGCTTCCGTTTGTTTACCTTTTTTCCTTCATTTATTTCCCCTTTTTTTCGAAAGTTTTCTTTTAATTTTTTAAAGCTTATTTCTATTGCAACAGACGTCTTACATTGTACCTACCTATTTCGTTTTAAAATGATACAATACGAAGAATAATTGTATGATCAAATTATAATATAATAAATGAATTTATTTAAAATTATTAACGTACACAAATTTTATTGAAATTAAACGCCAAAAAACAATACTATTATAAAAATAATACACAGAATGTACGAGGACAACTTTTCGAAAAGGATAATTCCATTGTATCAGTATATTGATAAATAATAGGTTAGGTACAATTAGTGGGGGGGGGGGGGGGGGATATACTATTTTTATCTAATTAAACTTCTATGAAATGAAATATTTTTTGTATAATTCGTAGAACCGCGGTGTAAGGGAAAATAGAAGAAATATGACCAGTTAAAGCTCTCAAATTATTAATCAGAATTTATGTAAAACTCTTAAGAAGAGAAGAACTAAAGATGTTAGGAAGATTTAGCGAGAAAAGTTCCACCTGCCTAATAAGTAATAATATTAAATCCATAGCACAAAAAATATAAACACAAATAATGGATAAATTTATTTTACACGTTTTAGTTCAGTTATTATTAGTTTTTTTTTGTGTATACAATTCTATTAACATAATGAAAAATTTATATTTAACTGAGCACACAAGAGCTAATTTTAAACATAGAGTACAAATAATTAACTTGAGCTACTTTTGTTTTTTATTCATAGCAACAAAAGTTCTTTTCAGAAAAAAGAGTAATTTTCCTCCTGGACGTGAGAAAAAAGCAAATTCGATTCAAAGTTGGATAATTGGTTTCAGACACAGCCCTGCACAACGCGCTGAGTTTCTTTGTCTTTGGTAAATATTTACATGGTTAATCTTAAATGGAATGAAAGAGCTGATAACAAAAAAAAAAAAAACCTGCAGCATCTTTGGAGTTCTAGAAGAAGTCAATAAAAGTTAAGCCTAATTTTATCTTGTCCACGAAACTCATGAAGTAGGTAGTTTCCTAATAGCACCATAAATAGAAGGCTATTGTGGAGTGACGCTGTGTTGAATGCAGGGCAGTAAAAAATATTCTATTTTATGAGGCTTCTTAGGGTTGTTTTATTTAACTTCAAGACATGCTCCTTTTAAGAAAATTGCTTTGAATCAATGAGATTTGTGAACATTTACTTTTATTGCTTACAATAATATAAAACAGGAATATTCATAAAGATGCCATTATTTCTTTGCATGCGTCAAAATAACACATACCTATAGAAGAATGAATTGCTTCTATAGGTATGAATCCATCCTTATCTCGAGCGTAATATTTTTACATTTCTGGAGGCAACTTTTGGATTATTTCTGAGTCAAAATTTGTTTTCAAGATCAAAAAGTTTGTGTTCATTGACACTCTGGTGTCCGTATATAATTAGCTTAAGAAAAAACTACAAGAAGACAAAGATACTTAAAATAATGCAAACATTTTTGTACACATTTTTCTATTTGTTTTGTTTTAATAAAATTGTGCAGCAAGGAAATGGGATGTGGGAGAAAAATAAAGCTGCAAGTATTTTCTTACTCATTCACTGCTGAATCTTATGTAAAAAAACAAAAACAAAATTCTTATTTAAAAATTCTTATATAATATTTTAATCCTAATCCTCTCTCATTAACCTCTTCCCCTTTTTGGGAATAGCACCTCCCCATTTCTTTTTTCAGTTTTTTACGGATGCCAAAAAGATATAAATGACATAAAATATCCGAAATAAGACTTTGTTGAAATTTATTATGGAGATTGCATTATTAACAGCTAAGCTAGCCCTCAGACTCATAATTATTTTAAAATTTTCTCGACTGTTATTACAAACCACTCTAATTATTACATATTTTAAGATCACCAAGCTGATAAAAGCCTAGAAATATATCATGACCACTTGAAAAATTAAAGGGTAAATCTAATGAAATTACCCAACCCCTAAGTACGTGGACCACTTAAAGTAACTCAATTGTAGGCTAGTTTTATGGCAAATTTTAGCAGAACTAAAACAAAATGTCTCCTCTTCCCCCTTCGTTTTCAGACCCACCAACTTCAAAATGCAATAATTATGGAGCGAAAGATTATTTTTTAATGAAAAACGTTGTTTAATAATCGATGTTTAATAAAAACGTCGTTTAATAAAACGTGTTAAATGAAATATTTTAAAAGCGGTGCCCAAAGTGTCCCACCTTTATACGAACAACAAAAATCATGCTTGAAACGTACAAAAAATATGAATCAAACATCAAAAGGCTATCCACATACGGCTATCGCAGGCTAGTGAAACAACAGGCAGAAAAGCAGAGAATCATTTTTGTGGACCTTTTCCTTTGTTTGAAGTTTACATTTGTGTTAACTTTCAAAAAGTTAACCTTTAATCCTAATTGTTAAAAACAGAAATTTTATTTTGGATTAACTATTCTTAATTCAAGAAAATCCGGTGCTGATATTTTCAAATTAGTGCCCACTTTGTGTTTATTTATTTTGTTTTATTCATCCATTTTTATTTGTTTTACTTTTTTTTAAATTTCAGAACGTTTGTATTTTTGATATCATAGTATGCATAAAATATCTTTCGAAAGCTAAGTCAAATAAAAACATTTTCCAGCACGTTTCAAAATGAAACATTGCCCATAGACTGCAAACATTTAAAATAGATAAAATCCTTCTTCCGCATATAAAATACATAAAATAAATGAAACCAGATCTCTTATAGAATTATGCTTGGAGATGAAAGCATATAACATATAAAATATCCAGCATTATTTTCTCTGAATGCATTTCTTTAATACCATTGAGATGATAAGATGATAAGATTAAAGTTGCCATTCCCTTTTAAGACCCATTTTCCATAGTTTCAAGTCCATTTCAAGACATCCAGCTTTATTTCAAAAAAATCCCGAAATCCTTTCACGAAACAAAGTAATTTGAAGGCAGAAATCGTATAGACACAGCTAAATTATGAATATTTAGTTATTTTTCCAATTTCCTAATGTTTTTTTTTTTTTTCGTTTCGCTTGTAACCTAACGAAAAGGTACAACAACGAAAAGTAAAAAAAAAATATACATATATATATATATATATATATATATATATATATATATATATATATATATATATATATATATATATATATATATATATATATATATATATATATATATATATATATATATATACAGACGTATCAGAACGACAAACTGCTAATATTACTGTATTTCAAGAAAAAAAATTCAAAAAACGTAAGCTGCATAAATCTTGGTTACGACTATTAGAGAAACATATGCTGGATATTACGTTGTATTTTAAAATCACCCGTACAATGCGTTTTTAACTGCTGGAAATGATTTTCAAAAAAATGACAGTCGTGAGATTGACCTACAAGATCTCTTTTAAGATGAAATTTTAGAACGATCAGTAAAAGTAACGAACTTGGGAAGAAATTGAAAGGAGGTGTGATATCTCGGCTTCCTCCAAATTCTTCTTGTTTTTATTGAACAAGTTGTTTTTGACCTCTAATGCTTTCCTGCAGTAGATTAATAATTTTAATTGTTCTTATAATCGTCACTCCACGCAAGTCTGCACTTTCGAGCGTCATCTACTTGTTTTAGTTTTTGGTTATTTTAAGTTAAACAATATATTTGCTAATTTTACTAAGCTTTTTTTCAATGTTCGAATTTGCTGGTTTGTTTGCTGGACAACTGCATAGAAATGTATATTTTGTAGGAAATTTAAATAAAAAGCTTACTTCTGCATGATTTTAATTAATTTTTGTCCGTATTAGTCATACATTGAAATCATAGAGAGATAGAATAAAATGCACATTTTACCCATAAAGCAGAAACCCAAAAAAACATAAAAAATATATCTTTCTAATCTTAAAAATAAAAAAAAGTAATTACCATTACATTTTTGATGTCTTTTATAATTATTTTAAAATAATAACCGTCCAAAATCCTAAATTACCATGTGTCGTTAAAAAAAGTTTCTTTTAAATTCAGCGGCAATTACGTTGAGTGAAACTACTTTAAAAGCTAAATAAAGAAGCATCAACCAAAAGTAATAAAAGATAATTCTCGTTTGCTCAATCCCTCTCTTGCTGAACAATTCTACATCACTCAAAAGTGCACTGCTTGATATTTATTTATTTATTTTTAATGCTACTTCAAAACATTATCAACAATAAAAAAATAATTTTGCTTTTTAATATGGAAGCTCAATGGAGAGAAATACACTGCACTATGTTTTTACGCAAAATATTTTACGCTTAAAAGTATTTTTAAATTACTTACTGGTAAAGAATAAATTATAATGGAATACATGTCTAATATAACTCTAGAATAATGCTTTAAGAAGCAGAATATTTTTCTAACGTATTTTATTAAAGCTCGATATTACTATAATAATTAACTGAAATCTTCACTCAATGAGGAAAAACGTTCAATAAGTAGTTAATAGTTGAAGATTTTATCTTTTTTTCTTAATAAAATATTTATGAATGCATTACAGTGTCATATTTTGAAACTTGGTTTGGCATAATAACATAAAATTGATTTGGCATATACATCACACAAAAAATAAATAAATAAATAAACAAAAAGCATTCTGCTCAATTATCTTTTACCTGTAGGAAATATTGTCAGGTATCTACGGGATGGCAGGCGAAGCTAAAAATAATCTAGATTTTGTAGAACATATGAATAATGTGCTGGATAATTAGAGCTGAAAAGCTAAGTGAGAACTACCAATACAATATGTCCCCCTTCGCCTTTAAATCCTATTATGAACATTTGTTGCACGCAAAAATGGTTTTGTAGCTTTTTTCTACAAACCCCTCACAAAATCCCATATTTCAGTTTCCATCATATTTCACCATATTTTGATCAGCGGTATCATAATTTCAGTTTTCGACTATTTGAGGGGTTCATAAAAACATAAAGCTTTGATGCATTCATAATCTTAATATACGTGGCAGATAAGTTTCGGTTCTTAAAATTATCGTCTATTATTAATTATTATAAAATTATTGTCCCTTATAATAAGGGCTTAAAGTTTTATAAAAATTCAATAATGCAGCAATTTTGATGTCTCTTAAACGTTTTTATGCACCTTTAACATGAAAATGCTACAACACTTTTTACAATTTTGCGACTTTTCATTTTTGGGTTATATTTTCATGATTTAAAACGAAGTTTAATTTTTATTCAATTTCGGAATTTTAAGAAGCACGTTTCCAGTTCCAATTCTCAATGATATTGCAATATGTTTAGCAGTTGTGTCATCTTATCATTAGAGAAATGTATCTAATTGTTCACTTTAAAAAGGAAAATCTGTGGAATGAACAAAAGACGCAGCTCTTTACAAGCTTTACAAAGAAGACGCCTTGCAAATCTGGCAGATCAGCTGCAGAACGGATTTTCCTGTACTCAGCCTATGTTTTAGATTCTGGGGGAAATCCTTTTCTTCGACTTCTTGCTAGTGTATCCTTCTCAATACATGAAAACACAAATACTTCTTTGAAAAGGAGAACTTTGGATGATTTCATTTTACAAAAAAATGCCAACTTTTATCTTACTTTTTACTTCAGTAGGGAATTTGCTTAAAAATTTTTATAAAATGATTTTATTTTGACAAAAGTGTGAATTTTTAACAGAAAAACGATTTACTGTCACACTGCGTATTGTTATTGAAAAACATGACGTTTTTACGTGCTACCTTGTGCATTTTTAAAATTTTAACGAACGCTTTTCGATTTAATTTTCACTTTTTGGGTTATTTTGTGCTCAGTTTTAGAGTGTTTACGGTCGTCAAACCTAATTATCTATTTATATATATTTTTTACAATTTAAGATAATATTAAAAAGACTACAGGAAAATTAACTTAAGAACTCAAAATACAAAAAGTATTTTTATTAATGTTCGCTGGTATTTTTTATTAATTGAAGTGCAATTCATTAAAATCAGTAACAAACAATGAACTTTCTCCACTTTTGAAATTAACAGCTCAATCAAATAACTCTCAAATATGTTAGTGTCACATATAAAAATTTTACCTTTTTTTTTTAAGTCTTCTATAGCTGCTCTAATAGCAAAAATAAGGCTTAAAGCCATTTGTATTTATTTTGTTGCGCTTAAATAGGATTAACGCATTTAAGGAATGCATTATTATACATTTAAGGGGTCTCAGGACTTTTAACGTGATCCGCGAACGCGAAAATTCATCTTTTTTTTTTTTTAACCAATACAACTTTTTTATTAAAACAAGTAGAAACTTGAAAATTTAAAAAATAATATTCATACATATATACATCATTTTCCAAAGTTATAAATAAATTTGATAAAAATATTTAATTTGTAAAGAAATATAAATTGGATTTTTTTTCAAAATTACGAAAATCAATACTTCACGGAACACAGGCTTCTGCGAAAAAGAAATGATAAAAACTTACAAAATTATTTTTATTTATTAGAAAAATACTTGTATTCAATGTTATACACACTTTTCATAAATTCAGACCAAAAAAAATTTTATTATTCAAATTGTTCTGAAAATTTTTGAAATTTCAAAATAAAAAAAATTAAAAGTGTCATATTTTCTTTTTCCTGCTGGTAATGTATCTAAAAGTTGATGTATAACTTATAAACATGCCTTATTTAAACATGTGTGTGAAATTTCAAACAAATATGATAATCAGCTTTTAAGATATCCTTCGCTCCGTGAAGTATTGATTTTCACAATTTTGAAAAAATGTCCAACTTATATTTCTTTACAAATTAAATATTTTTTATCAAATTTATTTATAACTTTGGAAAATAATGTAAATATGTATGAATATTATGGGTTTAAATTTTCAAGTTTCTACTTGCTTTAATAAAAAAGATGTATTGGTTTTTTAAAAAAAAAGATGAATTTTCGCGTTCGCGGAGCGCATTAAAAGTCCTGAGACCCCTTAAATATTGATGTACAAACATTTAAAAATAATACAAAAAAAATGACTTCTAAGATGATTACGCTATTATTGCATGATCTCTTTTCCATTAAAAGTGGTAAGAATTCGTCATGAAAAGGGACAATAAGTTACGTTCTTTAGTGAAAAAACCAAGTATACACAAATGACAAAACAGCGTTCATTTATGTTAAATTTACGGCTGTATACAAGACAAGTTCCAGATCTAATTATTTCTCGAAATTTTATTATACATCTAGCGCAATTAGATAACCCCCATTATTTAGCATCTAATTCTCATTCATGCTGGCCACACTTTGGATTTATGTCCTTAATTAAAGATGTTTAACTTTGCGATAGGGGAAGATAAAAATATGTACAAACGTGAAGGTCCACAAAATAGTCCGGTTTTGAAAATGGTGCAAACTATAGGAGCTAGATTAATGTTTGCTGTCTAGAAATACTACGGCTAACAATTTGGTAAATGCAACAAAAAACTTGCTTGAGGGAGATTTTCTGTAAACTCTAAATTTTCCATAAATAATCTGTCCGCGCATGTTTTTTTGAAATGTTCGTATAATTATAGTACTATTGCTCAGGAAATGAATCTATTACTTTGGTTAGAAAGAGGCCCAATTACAGTTTGTGTTTTTCTGATAAATCATGATAGGGTGTAAGTCCTCTGCCTAGTATAACTAGGCAGGGGCTGTGTATTTGCAATTTGTTGCGTACAACCTGTAAACTAATTGGAACATAATTGTTAACAAAGCAACCTACAAATTTAAGCACAAATCGTGGACAAAATAACTCATATGTTTCATAATTAAACTAATTAACGTTATTAAAATCACTTACCATAGGACTATTTCTGCAACGACCACGATGCATACTTTCATCACAAATATGAAACAAAGTGGAGTTTCAACAAAGTTCTCGGCAAATTCAAACTGATCACTTTAAACTTCATGGCAAAAAACATTTGCAAGAGTAAGTTTTCGTCAAAATACATTGGTAATTTAGTCGCAATGCACTTTCTAAATGGATTAAGGTTCAACATGGTTAATATAAATTTGTTATCTATTAAAAACAGTTGCAACACCGGCATAACATAACTTGCAACAACGCATATTGACTTGATGACTTGAAGAGTCGAATTACTTTCTTAACTTACTGAGTTTCCAAATTTAAAAAAAAGAAAGAAGAAGGCATTATGTCCCATTTCTTTAAAATATGAACTGCCAAGCGAAAAGCGTACTTTTTAATTCTCCCCTTCAAGATCTATTTCGATCCTTTCGAGTCTTATAAGTTTCCGGGCATTCATTAAATTTTTGCGCCACCCTGCATTTAAGATCTCGCTGATAAAAGCAGGATTTCAAAACCTGGAGTTTGGATGAAGTGCCTCGATTTCCCTTATCAGATCAGATAACCGCGAAAGGAAATCGGCTTTTAAGTCGAAACCACAAGCGAAACATGCTTCAGACGAAACATTTTGTTTAAAATGACGTATGGGGGATATTGCTGGCATTACAGTAACTACACGGCACGTGTGACACATTTAATACGTTTATATTCCGCTGCTTTTAAAAGAGAATACGTCTTGAGAATCTTAATGATTGTTTTAAAATGAGCATTCGTTGAACATATTGTGTGTCTGTTAGAATACGCATTTTAAATGAATGGTTTGCTAGAAAATTACTAATTAGTTTGTAATGAGAAAGGAGTGGATAATGAGCATTTCAACAGCAATTAAATCAATTCAAGATTAGACTGAGCTGATTTTTTATAAACTTTAAGCATGCAGATCATCTATCTATAAATTTTGAACGCTTTTGTGAAGTGACCCCATTATTACTAAAATTACAGTAATATTTTCGTCATAAATTCATGCTTAATCAACGTACTCATTTATAACAGCCGGCATTCACATTATTTTCATAGACACGATATCAAACTTGGCTCCTGAAGATGGACTTTCAAGTTGCAGAAAATTGACAACTTTCATGTCAATTCAGTGGCATTTAAAAATCTGGAGTATTTATTTGACATTGAATATTCTAGACATATTGAAATTGCAATATTTTACGAAAGATATCTCAAGGGCCTCTATCTAGTTGAGAAACTACGCACAGAAACAGTGGTAATTGTTATCCCCCACCGCAAGAAAAAAAACACAGCTTTATTATGATATAAATATCATATAGAACATCACTGTATACTCATCTTTATAATTCAGACTTCCTTAAAAATTCCGTTCATAATTCACAGATTTTCTTTCAAAAAAGAAAATGTCTTCTCAAATTTAGTACATTTTTAGAAAATTGTTAGCTTTTATTTCCTTTAATTTTCTTTTTTTTTCTTTTTTTTTTTTTTGTCTCTTTTACGCACTTCCTTTAGTTTTGGTGCAAAAAATATATTGAAACGTTTTCTTAACAATTAAAACGTCATTTTCGCAAGAAAATCTTAGAAGGTATAAAATAATAATGAATAAAAGTTATTTTATTTTTCAATTAAACCTCCAACACACAAACATGTGTACTCAAATTTTATCCTTCGAAAACATTATGTTCCTTCAAACTATTCATTGACCTTAATAAATACTCAATACTATTTTTTCTACAGAAAGTAAATATTATTAGACAAAGAAACATTGAACAACTGGAAAAATTTCAAATCGTAAATTATCAATTTGGTGTGAATAAGGTGTAGATATTCTTCCGAATTTGTTTTTCTCTTTTGTTGATGATAAAGTCATTTTATATTTTGAGAACGCAGAACTCCACACAATGTTGCAATGTTGATTGTGAGCAGTTTTTATCGTTTCGCTTATTTAAGACTGGATGATGCGGGCCTCTGGGATCCCCTGTTTTCGTATCTACTTTTCTCTTTCTAACCACGACGCTTAATACATGAGTAATAAATAGAAATAATGCTAAGAGAAAAACTAGAACGCTTAAAAATGAATGCAAGTCTTAATTATTCAAGGTAATTTTCGTCCCTTTATCTGAAAAACAAAACTTTAATTTGGGATTAGTATCTTGTATTTGCTAAGTAGGGGTTGGGTGATAAAAAATAGTTTACCGATAGAAAATTTCTCCTTCATTTGAAAAAGAGCGTATATTCTAATCAGTATAAAACATAGTCAATAAATCTAGGTTAGAAATAAAGTTAGTAATAAGTGAATAATTTCTAAAGAATGCTGAAAAGGAATCTTCAAACAATCATGATGAATGATAAAGTGGAATTGAAACGTATTTATTACATCAAAAGAGAAAAAACGGCATTTTGGGTATTTCTCGTTTGCAATAAGAACACTGAATAATAAATTTCCTTTTGTTTTTAGATTCATAGAGCGTTATTCATGTATCTTTATTATTAATCCGTTACAATATTTTTAAAACATATACAATATATTCACCAACCTACCTATTGTTAAAACGTGAAAAACCATTTTCTCAAACTAGATTCAGTGGGGAAAATAATACGCACGTAAACCATCAGTGAAGGGTTAAGAAATGTATCTACTTCAAGAACATACTTTCTAAAAAATTGCAACAGTGGATAAAAGTACCAGACACAAAATTCATATTACAATGCACGAGCTGCACAAAGAAACATTAGTTTTCCGATTTTCGGGAATACTTCCAAATAAAACGCTTCAGTGCACGTTTCCCTCATTCAGCGGCTTTAATTTTTATAGTAAACCGTTATCGTGAAATATGGTCGTAGCATCAACTTTCTCCGCTTTGCCTGTCACTTGATATATGATCCTCTTACTCATTGTATTTTCTTCCACTGTTATTAATAGTTGGGATACAAAATATAGCTGAGTGTGTTCTTTATCGGTTTTTCATTATTTAGTAATCTTAGAGAAATAATAACATGTTTGGAAAGTATTTTATATTTTCAGGTTATAACTTTCTATGGAAAGCAATGCATATAATTTTGAGTGTAAAATGCATTTGCCTCGCCATTTTATCCAAAATTAAGTTCGGAAGGGTTTATGTTGAAAAAAACTCAACTGATTGCATGCTACAATTACGTTGGAGATGTATATTTAGAGAAGGAGGGGGTATAATGGAATACCGTATTCGATCTACGGAGACATAATACGAAACAGAATGAACCTAAAATTTCAAAACTACAAAACAACACTAGAAGTTTTCTATGGTTCAAATCACAAATCTAACAGTATCCCACTATTTCATATTACCCTCCTTTGCCAATATATGTTATTGACATACATGTTGTTAGAATTATTGTTTCTTTCTGCAAGAGACCATTTATCTGCAGATTTGCATAGATTATTTACTTTTGATGTACTCTTTCGTGGAACTAAGCAAAATATCAAGGAAAACACACACAGAAGGAAAAAATTAAAGTACACTTTTTTTTTCTTTGTAAAAAATGCCCATAAATTGAGAAATATATGCACAGGTTTTTTTTAGAAACGTGGTTGACAAATGCGTTTTTTAAATCAGAGAAACCTTAGGAAATATTTTTGAAATATCTTAAGAATAATTTATGTTGAAAACAAATATTAAACCAAGAGGTAAATTATGAAAGTCAAATAAAATTTTACATAAATTCGTCATTTCTTTTTAAAAATAAGAATGACGTTGTAAACCTTTAGGTGAGAAATGGAAATATGTTAAATATCGCAGATAAGAAAAGTAGAAATGTTTATCCGACGGAAACTTTAAAGTTGATTTTTAATCTCAGATTCTTTTTTCGGCACTCCATTCTGGCTTCGAAGTCAAATATTTACTCTTTGGAATAAGTGCACGCTAGTGCAAGGTTATGTTGATGATTTTTTTTTTTCTTGACACAAACTAATTACACAAATGAAAGATTTCTGTGACATTTGTTGAATCGTGCTAACAGTTTGCAATAGGTGAGCTCTTAATGTAGAAAGCAGTAATACTCCTTTACACTTTTGCAGACAATTTTTAGTGCAAGTAGATTTAAAGTTGAAATGTAATTGTAATAATATAATTCTAATAACATTTGCTTTGTGGATTGTTGTCCAACTATTTTTACTTGCACGTTACGTTAGTTATAGCATTATTCAGTTTTAAACCAATCATTTTTCGGAGAAAAATACAGGGTCTGATCAGGATTAAACCTTGCACTCCAAATCTTTTTGAATCCATAAATAATGTCTCCTAAACGATGACAACAGAACACAATGTGTTAATTAGCATTATATTATTGCTTTCTTGAATTCCATACCCCGAATTAATAGAGTAGAGGATGTTTCATATTGAATGGGAAAAAAAAACAAGATTTGGAAAGCTGTAATTAATTTATTTAGAGAAAATTCAAATTTACCTTAAAACTATATTTATTCAAGTTTCTTCAGGTGTTTAATACACTTGAAACCGCTTATTGGAACATCGGTTAAAATAATATCTTGCTTAATGTGATATGTTTCCATGTACTAAGCAGTTGTTCTTCGTCATTTAAGAACGTATAATAGAATATCCTGCTTATTAGAAGAATATTTTCTGGAAAATTAGATATTCCATTAGGCGGGGTTCAGCGTATGTGCCTCTCCAGTGGCACAACAAATGTGTACACTGTAGTTCAATGCGCATATTCGAAAACGCAGTACGCTTTCTCCTGCGTGGACGACATTTGTTTAACAGCACCTCTAGTGGCGTGTTCGTTATTCAATGAGTTATTCCTGTTGCCAAATAAAACTTGTAAAATTGTGTTTGCAGAATATATTTTTGGCATAATTAATCCAATACGGCAGTCACACTGCGCTATTCTTTTTGTCCCATTCAATATAAAACGTAGTTGTACAACATAATGAAATTAAACCTTTTTAATAATAATTCTATCTCTCTGGCCTATAATTATGATCACCATGTAAATTCGTGAATGTGTGGTAAAATTGTGGGGTGTTCAAATAAAATAAACGGTGTAAGTGCACAGCGTCAGGATTTGAGAAAAAATGTAGTTATATTAACTCTGGATTTAAATGCTCTGAGCCGCATATGTTATTCTTTCTAAAAATATCATATTCAGGTTTACCTCGAACTTTGACTTATTATTCTTGTGATTAGCCTAACATATGAGAAAAATAATTTACTCATTACTTGGAAGAGAAATTGCGTTTAGTCAAAATATGAAGAAAATTACACGCTAAATAATAGGGTTTGTCTAATTCCGCTCTAGGTATAATGCACTAATGACGAAATAATCAGTTCCGGAAATTTCCACGCAAAGCGGACATAAATATGATGGAATGCAAGTTATTTTGCCGCTAGATTTTATTAGTTGACGCGGAAGTAGAGTAAATCGCAGATAAATAGTTTCATCTGAATAGGTGTAATACGGATTAATATACGTTTTATTCATACTGGAGGGAAAATATATCGTCTGTAAATATTTCTATGAATTTAAGATTTTATACTTTTTAGATTAATATTGTCACACGCAATATACATTCACAGAAAACATTCACCTAGGCGATTTATACAGGGTATTTCCGTTCAACCTGCAAAATCATTGTTTTGGCACCCGTTCGTAATAAATGCATGCTTTAAATTGCAAAGACGCTCAAAATAAGATGCCAAGGTTTTTATTTAAGGGGTTTTTTTGGGGGGGGGAGTGAAAAAATACAAAGTCTAGCTGTTTATACGGACTCTGGGTAATGTTAGGGAAATATTTCCCTCTGAAAAAGAATATCAACACAAGAAATTTGAAAGATTTGTAGCTGAAAGTGAAAGAGAAATTCGAGTTAAACTGTTAAGGCACCGCACAGAAACTGATATTGGAACCTATTGGCCATACAGAAGAATAACAGGTTATCGTAGTGAAAATACAAAACAATTATTTTTTCATCGCTGTTCAAAAGTGAACGCAAATGTTATACTGCGATACGTAAAAACACAATACAAAAGCTCGTACACATTGAAAAAGCATAGTTTATTCACACGTACATTTTAAACGAAAGTTAGTCGCTGTGTTTCTCCCTAAAAGGTGATATTTTCTACAAGTATTAAGTGGTGTAAATCACTAAACACTGCGTTTCATATCGCAGTAAATACTGGTAGTACTAATGTTAAACTGTTCGGATTGTTTTTTCACACTTTTGATTTCCCTAAGTATGTCGAGGGAGCTGGAATCCGTACAAAACGTTAGATTGTTTCATTGTTTGTTAATTTTATTTTTCCCTTATTTTTTTCTTTTTTTTCTCTTTTTTAAATCCACACCTTCTGCGGTATTTTCGTAATTGGAAGTATGCATTTAGAACGACTTTCAGGTAAACCTTAACACTGTATGTCTCATGCAAATTTTTAACACCATGAAAATAGCTACTTTTCATGTTCAATAATAGTTAAAATTATTAACTCTTAAATCTATATACAACACAAAATCAGCATATGTTCAGTACCAATAAATAGTTTAACCTCTCATTTTTTAAAAGCTTAGTAAATATCTTTATGCATAAAACTCTCAAAAATATTACATAAATGCAGTTGCTAATAGATCACACTTTAAAGTAGTATTTATTGTTTTACTGATGCATTAAGATTTATACTCTTTCATTTTTTGTTTTCCAGAATGTAGTTTTTCATTGTCCAACATTATCAATCATGTGTATCAATGCAACAAATAATTATTGACCAGAAGTATGTTAGAAACCGTAACTTTTTCTTGGAAAAGGATAAATATCATGCATGAATATTAAAAACTAAAACACACACGAAGATAAGTAGCTATTATTTTTTTTGGAAAGTCAAATAAATCTGAATAATATCTAAGTAATAAAGAAAAATATATTAATTTAAGCAGTATTTGAGTCGAAAATACGTTTGTATTAAAATAAAAATGTGTACCTTGATTATAAACTTTAACATTTCTCTAGACTCCTCTCCTGCTTAGAAGATAAATATTTACTGTTAAGACAAAGGGTTAGTTCGTGAGAATTTCCATTTGAACCAGATAAAAAAAGAGATTTATGTGAAAGCTAATTATTGAAGTAAGGAATGCATTGCAATGAAATAATCTTATTTAATCCGCAGCGTATACAAATGAAATTTTTATTTTTGAATTTGCTTTTCAAAGTATCGGCATGTAAACTAATTTTTAATTAATCAAGGTGTTGTTTATGACTTCCATGAAAATACAAGCATTAAATAACAATAGTTAATATTTATACAGTTACCATTTATGAATGCTGAGAGCAAAATGAAGCGCGATACTGAGCGTACATTCGTTTAAAAAAAAACAATTTAAGAGTGTTTTTCTTTCTCTTTTTTTTAATAAAAAAATTATCACATGTCTGTAGAATTGACAGTAAAAACTTATGTCCATGCACTAAAAAAAATAATGTAGGTTTTTACACTATAATACAGCTAAATTTATAGTAATAAACTGTAAAACTGCTACTTTTACAATTATTAACTGTAAAACTACCCGTTTTACAGTAATAAACTGTAAAATTGGTAACTTTACAGTAATAAATTGTAAAATTGCTGACTTTACAGTAAGAAACTGTAAAACTGCTTGTTTTACAGTTTGTTACTGTGCACTTCAAATTGGAACCTCGGGTGCCAGTATTAACTGTAGAAAGACTAACTTTTTAACAAGATTTTTTGCACTGTGTATGGTTTTGAATGACATTATTGTTTTTAGTTTAGGTATTTACGTTATTAAAATACGAGGCAGATTAAATGAATGAACAGATTAAGAAATAAAACACTGTAAGGACAAAAGACGAAATAGTGTGTTTCTCAGATACAAAGTTAAAAAAAAAAAAAAAAACTATAAGCTTTACTTTATAATAAACAAAACAAAACAAAAAAAAAAAAAAAATTACTACCAAGTACTATCTATATACGTGGGATATAATTTCCTTAAAACATTAATGCCAAGCGTCCCTTTTTAGGGACGGTGCAAAAAGTGTGTCTGAATTTACCAAAAATGAACATTTCAACCAAATAATAGTGTTCAATTAGTACTTTGGCACTGTTTCAATTCATTATTAACAAATAGCAGCACATAACCATTGTATAGTGTGTTCTGTAACCGTCTTATTATGATCCTTATCAAAAATTATATCTTGCACAACCTCAAGACCAAAAAGTTTGAAATTATTCCCAGCTTTCCAGTTTATGTTAATTACTGATTTTATTTCTTCTTGTAAAATGTCTTAAATCGTTGGTCATAGGCAGAAAAAAAAAATTAGTAAAAAAAGGATGTACCCTCTGGTGCCTAGCGTCCCTTTTTAAGTACGATTTTTCTTTTTTTAATAAAAAGAATATTTTTGAAATGATATTTTAAAAATTATTTTGCCTGTCCATTAAACACTATTTGTAACCAGTATGGAAAATATCTTTGGTGGCAGGAAACATATCATATAACAATAAGATTACTTTAGTACTGATAGCCAAAATAGTTTTACACCCCAGCGAATGATGAAACATAGTTATACTTCTGAAAGTTAATGTAAGAGAGTTAAACTTATGCAATAAGGTTTACCTCCAACCGATCTGTCTCAAATTCTACAAATTAATGAACTCAACTGAGAGTGAAACTGGAGTTTTTGGGTACTGCAGCGATACTAAACACCAATATGACACACATTTCCTGATATTATAATAAAATTTTGAACTGACTGCTTGATGCTAAGCAAAATATAATATTTTTAACTTTGAAATGTTCACCAAATTAAAACGTGTTTGTATATATTTTTTTCTGACTGTTCATGCCTTACGAAAGATTAAGTGTACACAAAACTGCAAACATTAGCAGTTTTTACACTACAATTAAAAAGGAACAATGAATAATTTTACAATAAATTTCCTCAAAATTATCTTGTAAAGTATTTTATTTTTAAGCTTCTACAAACTCATTTGACTTTTTGCATATAATTATAATGCAAATTAAAAAACTTTTTTAATTTAATCTAATAAAGTAAATAATGAGATGTAAGGTTAAACATGTACACTGCGATGCAAAAGTTTAGACAAAATGCAAATATGTGAATAAAAAGAAAACTATTCAACGAAATGCTTTAAAATTTCTACTGCAAGTACACAATATGGTCCCAAATACGTGTCTGGAGTTCTTAAAACTATAACTGGAATCAAATTTTGGATATTACAAAAGACATTTTTTTACATTGTTGCAAAAGTTTAGACAATAGTCAGATTTTATGCAAATATCCCTTGAAATGTGATTGGCGAAGGAAATGCCGGACTGTATTATTCATTTCTAAAGTGCAGAGATTGCTGAATAAATAATCAAAATCTCAAAAGCTCTTTAGTTCTCGTGTAAAGAAGATGAGAAAGTTTGGAAGCCGAAATTTGAAAATGAACCTACTTTACTAATTTCTTGTCTTTTAAATTGGCTCTAGTATGGTAGTACATTGTTTTTTACTTTGTAGAGAGCAAATTCAGACATGCGTATCGATCAAAAAGTCCAAGAAAAATTATATTTCTTAAGGATTAAGGAATTAAAAAAACGGCTCGAACTGACAATTCGCCCCTTAATCCTACAAAACTTCAACTTGGGTGAAAAACAGCACGTGACAGCATAAATAGATGAACAACTGAATCAGAATGCATAAAAAAAAACAAGGAATTGTGCCCGAGCCTTTTCGGACAGAGGATCCCAAATAAGCCAGATTTTAATGTGAAAAGCAGCATATGTATCATCGGGTTTAAAAAATTAATGGTACTTTCTTTGATAAAAATTATTAAAATTGAGATGGCCTAGATGGATTATAATTCTTTTCGCGGGACTTGAGAAATATCCAATGATCATATGATGGGCTGCTTTTACCAATAAAATCTGGCTTATTTGGGACACTATGTCTGAAAAGGCTCATGCACAATTCTTTGTTTTATTTATGCATTCTGATTCAGTTGTTCATCTACTTATGCTGCCGCGTGCTGTTTTTGACCCAAGTTGAAGTTTTATAGGATTATGGGGCGAATCGTCAGTCTGAGCCGTTTTTTCAATTCCTTCATTCTTAAGAAATATAATTTTTCTTGGACTTTTTGATCTATACGCATGTCTGAATTTGCTCTCCACAGAGTAAAAAACAATGTACTACCATACTAGAGCCGATTTAAAAGGCAAAAAATTAATAAAGTAGGTTCATTTTCAAATTTCGACTTCCGAACTTTCTCATCTTCTTTACACGAGAGCTAAAGAGCTTTTGAGATTTTGATTTTTTATTCAGCAATCTCTGCACTTTATAAATGAATAATACAGTCCCGCATTTCCTCCACCAATCATATCTCATGGGATATTTGCATAAAATCTGACTATTGTCTAAACTTTTGCAACAATGTAAAAAAATATCTTTTGTAATATCCAAAATTTGACTCCAGTTATAGTTATAAGGACTCCAGACACGTATTTGGGACCATATTGTGTACCAGCAGTAGAAATTTGAAAGCATTTCGTTGAATAGTTTTCTTTTTATTCACATATTTGCATTTTGTCTAAACTTTTGCATCGCAGTGTATACATATTTTGAATAATATTATTTTCCTTGTATTATTTTGCATTTTTGAAAATGTGTTATATTTATTGCTTCTAATAGATCAAAGCGAGAAATAAATATTCCTAAATGACATCAAAGAGCTTGGAAATAAAATAAAGCCTGACAAGTTGGGAGGTAGAGGATATAAGATATGTAAACAGTCTCAGCTACGTAAAAGAGTTTTTAGGTAGATAATAGGCTATAAAAGCTACATATATATGGCGTATATACTAACAAGTAAATTTATCTCTCTAGCTTTCAATTCAGCATACATTTATTCTAGATGCGGAGAAAAAAATTGAAAAACATAATTTCAGATAGAAAAAATAATTTAAAAAGGCTTCTTATTAACACTTTCAGGTCTGAGCCTTTTCGACCGCGCATCTCCCCAGACTGGGGGGTTTTTGTCGCTTTTCGTGATTTTTTAAAAAATACTTGGAAACAGTTAATGTTAGCAATTTAAATTTTTTTAAATACTTCAAAATGTTTTCTTTCATGATGAAAGAGCTATTTAAGTGACACAACAATTAATATTTATTAAGAAATTGTCGAAAATGCATGTTTGGAACTTGAAAAAAAAGTTCCGTATGGAAAATATCATTTTTGACCATGAAAATATGCACAAATTTGATTAAAACTTACCCAAATCTTGAACAAATATTTAAAAAAAAGATTTAATTTTCAAATACACATTATTTTGCAAAATTTGCTTTTGTTGTGGTACATTTCAAAACACGGATTTGCACTATCGCACGCTTGCACTAACTCGTATAAGCCTCGATTCTATGTCTCCTGCATTTAATTTTAATTGGTGGTGCCATCTATGTTTTTTTTTAAAAAAGTAAAAGGTCCATAGATAATATCTAAAAAGGATTGAAACGAAGAAAAACGTATTTTCAGAGCAACAGTAGCTCAAACTTGACCCCGAGCTGAGCTCGGGCTTAGTCATCTTCAACAAAAACGGCACCCCGAGCCGAGCTTAGAATGGAAAGTGTTAATAACCTGTTTCTTTTAAATTTTGTAATGCACTTTTCACACGCATTGTACATGTCAAACATTATTTTAAATGCCGTCAAACGTTAAAAAATGGGACCTATATAACAAAGCTTGTGTCGGATGTTCGGGAAACTATCCATGGAGCTGTCCGTTTAGGAGTTTGTTACACAAGGCCCTTGTGAAACAGGCGAGACACATTACGAACCATAACAACGATTTTGCTTTTTTTAAAGAAACATATCTTGCATTACCGGTAATTTATGTGTTGCAGTTGCCCATTGACAATGTGTTGCGTCACCAGTTTTAAGTAGTGATCAACATCCCAATTAAACTCTCTATCTCTCTCTGTGTATCGTATGTAAATCTAAAATGCGTTTTGTTTCCTTGTGAAAGGCTTTTTTAGTAAGCTACATATGTTTTTTTTTTCCTCCAGAAATCAACAAAATTAATTCCTCAGAATATAAGTTGCCTAAATAACAAACTTATTAATTTTCAATAACTTAGCACTGTATGTTAATTTATTTTCTTTCACATACCTTGTAAATAGTACGAGAGTATAACATTGCGTTGAATATTAATTATAGCTATTATAAGTGAATGGCATAAAAAATAGTATTTCCTTAATCCACTTGGGAATATCAATAAATACGGCTTGTCAATGAGAGATATTATTCTATTAGTTAGGAAGTCAAAGGTGTTTACTTATTGAGTATGATATTATTAGCTATCTAATGACATGTTCAAGAACTTTAATCAGATAAGCTTGAGCACATACGTCTCTTAGTGAGAGCGTTAAAGGTATTTTTAGCTATCTAAATGATTCATTGTTGCTAGCAGGATTTTTTCCCATAGAAAGATTACAGTGAATTGAAACGAAATCACACACAGTATTTACATGAAAATAGTGCTAACATCTATAAGTAGAGTAAAACCTTGCATTTCAGATACCACGTGTACAATAAAATTTTTGTCAGTTAACTTGCTAAGATTTTTTTTTTCTACCTATTTCTTTCTTTTCCATGTTTTGTGTTGGATGTAGTAAAATCAAACATAAAATCATAAATGTTGAGAACAAAATTTTTACTTACGTTATAAACTTTTCATTAATTTCTATATTTTTCAGCTTTTTATGAGGCAATTTTGAAATTATTAATATATCAATTATGTTTGCTCCTATTTCATTATATTATTTTCTTTAAACTACTATAACTTAGGTTAAATATTTTGTTACGTCACCTGCATATGTTTCCAGATCTAAAAATACTAAAATTAAATGTTTTTAATTTTCTTTTTAGACATGTATATTTCAAGCACTTCCTTTCATCAGTAAAAATTTCATTCCACAGAAATAATACTATAAATACTTTCCGGGTAACTATTTTGCAAACGTGAAATAACACTGTTGAAACATTTTAAAAATAATTCTAAGAATATATTTTTTAAAAAGCGCATAACATTAATAATTATTGTCACCAAACTTTTATTTTTATTAATAAAGCAATTACCAAAAAAAAAAAAAACGAAGTGTCAGTTTCAACGAAATAAATTATCGGTCCCATTATAGTTGTCAAATTTCATTCCGACAAAATGCGCGTTTTAACCCTTAGTTTGGCAATGTATCCTACAGGACACATCACTTTCTACATTTTTTAATTTGAATTAGGCGCCCTCTAGGGGGCTGGCTTTTAACCTATGGCATTATTCGAACCTTATTTTTCAACATATGTCTTTAATGTGGCTATTTACAAAGCAACGCGTTCAGTATTAAGTTTATAAGTGTTACAGTGTGTTCTACCAAAACAACATGGCGTCAATCGATTACAGGTATGTTCTCTCTTATGGACTCCTCAGCTACTGAACCGATTTTAACCAAATTTAGCACGCAGTTTCAGTTTGGTCCAACTTAAATGATAGGATATTTTTTATCTCAATTTAGGACCGCAATATATTTTTTATTGCAAATTATCTATTTAGCTACCAGCTTTTCTGTATTCTTGGCTAAGCCTTTTTACTAAGCCTTTTTTGACACCTCCATGGCTGAGCGACATAAAGCACACGTTCTGGCAGCTTCCGGAGCGGAGTAAACATGTTGTAAGTTAGCTGTGCGTTGAGTGTTGACCTTTTTGTGAAGTAAATTATAAATAAACAAACGCGTTACTTTCCTTGAATTTTTTATGTGATAAGCTGTCAGAAATGATTGTCACTTAAGAGTTTTTACGCCTCTGAGGCTGAGAGGTGGAAAGCGCTTGGTGGGATTGCTCCTGGACTGCATTTAAGTGGCTGTTCTTCTTACTACTATAATATATACAAAAGTTTGTTTGGATGGATTTATGGACGGAGCAGTCAGTTGATAAGCAGTCCGAAAAAATTATCTTTTTAACTAAGTCTTTTCTGACCCTCTGTCGCCGGGCGACATAAAGCACATGTTCTGACAGCTTCTGGAGAGCAGTAAAATAGGTTGTAAATACAGAAACAATAATGGATGATTAATGTAGGTACTTTTTTTTGTATTTTCTAATAAAAAAAACTTAATAAAGTCATAAATTTGCTTATTCATTGCCTTTAAGGCAGAACAGAGTTCGCCGGGTCAGCTATATTTATATAAAGTTGATCTCTATAATGGTAATAAAGTTTTTCGTTTCTACTGAAACATTATAGTTTAACCCATACCTTAGCCACAGCAACGCGTTGTTTATAAAATCTACAATAATGCCAAATTAGTTGATATTGTGATTGAGTGAGTCACGTTTTACGTATTCTTATTTGCTACTTTGGCAGTGTATCCTACAGTATACATAATTTATAAAACCGATTTTCTTTTCATTTTTTCCCATGAATTTTTTTAACTATATAATATTTATACATTTTACCCCAAAAAAACTAAAATAAAAAATGTTTGTCAAAATTTTTAAATTTTTGATCTGTGCCAAACTAAGGATTAAGGGACCACAGAATTCGAGTTTCAAGTTCGTTGTAAGGATCTTTTACTGTAAATAATGTTTCAATAAGAATGCAAATAAAATCATACTAGAGATCCCTTCATCTTTGATCATTGTTTTGATTTTTAAGAGTATTTTTGATAATGTACTCCAAATACCTAATCAAGAAAGTAAAGAAAATAACCTTGTTTATAGCTGATTCTATATTTATTTAGGCTAGCAGCAGCTTGTATCACAGCAGAGTTGCACAACATTTCCTGTGAACTATCCCGCTGTGCCCTTGGGAGCGAGTAGATTCAAAATTTCATCTGCAGGGATCTAGTCGTTGTGCCTTTTTTATGAAATTATAGTGCCGTGGTTTCAAAGTACCTTTAAAAGGCCGGCATTTTGGTTAATGTAAACTTCCTTAATAAATAACATTTAATAAATTCCTTTCAAAAATCAATGTTTTTTTCGCTTCTGTTTGGCTTTATAAATTGAGTTGAATAAATTTCTGTCCAAAATCCAAGGTTTTTCTTGTCATTTCTGACATCACATGTCATGTTTTTAAGCGTTGCAAAAATATTAGTTTAAAACGTAGATATTTTCTTGAGATTTGAAAATGTGTTTGTGCCAAAGAAAGTACCTTCTCCTACTTTAATATTGAGCAAAAGTACACACGTTGTTGTGTAATGTTTTTATACTAGAAAAAATTTTAAGGTACGACAATTTATGAGTATTCCTAATACTAGGGAACTAAGTAATATAATTCAGAGTATTTATAAACCACAGTAAAACGGTTACGTAAAGCGCACAAATTTTGACAAGTTTCAACGAACATTCATATTTATTCCTATTGGTTAAATACTAAACAATTGTAAAATAAATTAATTTTAATGATCAGGATATCAGTCATAATCTCATTTCAATTCATTTTCACAACATTTGGGTAATACGTTTAAAATGCATCAGATTTTACGGGCTAATTCAGTGTAACACGCATATCGTTAAACGCATTTATAATTCAGGTAAATGGCGCAGTTAAAGAAGTCATTATAAACTTAAAACATATTTTTGGAGTTTAAAGATTGTTTCCGTAATTGCTGGCAAATTTGTGTTAATTTTTAATAATTGCATAGGTTCACGTGGCAAGTTTATTCTTCTTAAAGATCAATTTGTTACAACAACTAAATGGCATCGTTAAAAGGTAAATAACAACCTAATGCTCTAGTTGTCATCAAATTATGGGACGTTAAATTAGAAGCAAACGTTATTAATTGAGATAAATTCAGACATTTGCTTTTTTAATGAGCGTTTACCAAGAAATAAATGATATTTTATTTAAAAATTAATCTATTTGTCGCATTTATTTTAGAGAAAGAAAAGGAGAAAAATTTGGAATAAACTGAACACCGTAAAATAAATGAAATTCGACCTTTTACTTTTACTTATTATGTTTTACTTTTTGTCTATAGTATTATTTCGAAAGCTTTTGCACTCTCAAAGTATTGGAAGCTTGATAATTTATTATTGTAGTAACGAATAAAAATGAACACATAACTTATTCTTATTAAATGTATTTTGAATATACCGCACTCTACTTGCAGTAATAAACACTTTCTAACAGTTGTAGGAACTTTTTCTACATAATAATTATTGTTGCCACTGATTTGACAAAATTTATAAAAAAAATATGTTGTTTCAATATTTTCTAATGGCTTTAATGAAAGTTAATTGACCATCACTTGCAATCTAAAGTCTTACAGCAATATTATTTATTTATTTAATAATTTTTATTCTGACAGTGGCTTTACACTCATTATGTAGTAGTCAAAATACGAATTAAACATGCTTTGCTTTTTTAAAAGACGTTTAAATAGTATATTTAGTTTCTTGTGATGTTTTAGACACATAAACGAAGGTTAAGAAATCATAAAAGGGAGTATTTATATATGGTAATTACAGCTATACATATTTTAGATTTATTTTAGTGATTAATTTAAGCATGATTCAGAGCGTAAGGGCAATTCCATGCAAGTGTGGAAAAGCGTTGGAAAAATCAAATTACAGCAATGCGTCTGTTTTATATATTTTTCGGTTTAAAAATGTTAGAAGTTTATTATTTATACTAATCTTTTGTCAAGAATGTAGTATTTTTAGTTTTGGCAGCACTTTGAAGTTGGAAATGGAATATTTAACTTTTGGCAAAGCAAATGGTCAATCTTTCAACGTTGGTAAGTTTCAATTTTTTTCTTTAGATAACTGTTTTAAAGGAAGAATATTGATTATTACACTTTAATTCAATATTGTAAATTGCTAAAACGAGTGTTTTCATGTAAATTAAGTGATTTATGTTAACTTCAAAAATGCACTGTTCTATGTAACATAAGTTACCAAAAACATGTTAAAGTTCACGATGTGCATAAACAAAGGGCAATGCAATGTTAACAATGCTATATTTTCTATCTTATAAGTGTGTGTTAAGCAAATAGTTAAAGTTTTTTTTTTAAATATTGTCCATTTAATTTTTTGTGCTACAATCAAAACGTGTAACTTAAGTTACCAACATATGCAGGTAATGTAAGTTACCCAAGTAGAACTTAAATACTTGTATTTATAAAGAAAGTAAATTGTGAAATAAACCTATGTGGTAAGTAGGAGTAATTTATGCAAGAATTCTTTTGAATTTGTACTGTATTTACTTAATTTAAATTAATCATATTTCTTAAAATGTCTCTATTTGTTAATAAGATTACAATACACCTCTATTATAAATTATATGTTTCTTTTTGGCTTTTGAGATATTAATTCTCTCTAAACAATATCACTGCATTCAGAATATTTAGGAGTAATGTACTATAAATTATTCAAAAATGACTTCTGTTATGATTTAAAGTTATCAAATATGTTTTAGAAGTAACAAATACAAAAATATTTTATCTCTTACAGGTGAAATACATTTTATTCTGCATTAAAATGCCACTAAACTCTGCAGAAAAGATGCGCTGTAGAAGGGGTATGAGAAAAGTCATGTGGATATTACAGATTTTTAAATATAAGTCCCTCTTTATGGTATTGAAATATGTTAGAAAAAGCAAAATTTATCAAAAATACTTTCTGAAGATCCGCACATTGACAATGACCATTTAAGAACTAGAAATTAACAAACTACGGGGTTTCGTTTAGTTAAGTATTTTAAGGAACAAGAAGAAAAAACAGAGATAAAAGCTGGTGAATGGTGTGTGGTAAAGTACGAAAATACATTGTATCCTTGAGTTGTGACGATTATTGAAGAAAACGAGTTTAAAATATAAGTAATGGCTGCTGTTGGAACCAATTAGAAATGGCCAGTAACGACAGATGAAATTTATAATAAGAAAGAAAGAATGATTTGAAAAATTGAATTACCTGAACTTGTTAATAGCAGCAGCCAGTATAGATTTAAGTCTTATGTTATGTAATATTTTTGATTTTTCATGAGTTTGATATTAAATTTCTGTAAATTTAATTCATAATTGTTAATTTTCAATGTTTCGATCTAAACTAAGCTGTAATTTTTATTCATTAATTTTTGTAATTAAGATATGCTTGTAAGTAAATTTTGTAACGTAAGTTATTGTAACATAAGTTACCCAGTTAAAAATTCCCATAATTTTCAATTTTTGAAATAAATTTTTAACTTAATGAAAATATATTCCTAAGCATTATAAGGAACTGATAAATTATGCTTCAAACAATAAAACAGCTGTAATAGAGCAGAAATTTGCCCCAGAACCAATTTTCATATTATGTCATTCCCTTTTCGTGTAACGCAAGTTACTGCCTTATCTTTGACTGCTAGATTTTATAAAATTTAAATGCATCGAATGATTTTGCATTTTAATTTTGCTTTCAACTGTCATTTTCAAAAAATGCTTTCATACAAGATTTGTACAACAAAATTCGTCTGTACTGAGGTACTAAATGCATAAGGGCAATTCCACGGTAACTTACGTTACATTTCGACCAACACTTAACACCAGCGGAAAAAAAAATCCCAACACCAAGAAAAAATTACTGTAGAGTAATGAAATTTGGGTAATGCAATTGTCTAGTTAACATGTTTGATTGATTAAATGTACAAGATCACTGGCTAATTTAAGCTCAAGAAAATGCTGTGCAAATGTGAAATTATGTTAATTTAATAGAGGGTGTAACCTCCAGAATTTTGAAGGCAAGCCTGCAAGCGTGCATGCATTATGTCATACAGGTGCCGAATATCACTTTGTGGTATGGAGTTCCATGCTTGTTGCACTTGCTGTGTCAATACTAGGACCGTCATTGCTGACTGTGGATGATGCTCGAGGTGCCATCCCATGATATCCCATACGTTATCAATTGGAGACAGACCTGGTGATTTTGCAGGTCATGGTAACATGTCAGCACTCTGTAGAGCACATTGCGTTACAGCAGCGATGTGAGGGCGAGCGTTATCCGGTTGGAAAACGCCCCTTGAATGCTACTCATGAAGGGCTGTACTACTGGTTAAATTAACAGACTGACGACAAATTTTCAGTCAGTGAGTTTGGGATAACCACAAGAATGCCCCTGCTGTCGTAGGAAATTGCTCCAGAGACCATGACTCCAGGTGTGAGTCCCGTGTGTCTAGGCCGTAGACCGCTTGGATGCAGGCGGTCCCCTGGCCTCCTTCTGACCAATATACAGCCACCACTGGCACTAATTCAGAATCTGTTTTCATCAAAAATTACAACAGATCTCCACTCCGACCTCCAGTGAGCTCTGTCGTGGCACCACTGCCGTCGGAAAAGGTAATGGTTTGCAGTCAATGGAATACCGGCTACAGTCTGCCTGGCTCGGAGCTGTCCTTGAAGTGAACAGTTTCTTACCGTTTCTTGGGTCACGACGGTACCAACTGCAGCTCGAATGTCAGCCGCAGATGCAGTACGATGCGCCACAGCCGTACGCAAGATTCGGCGATCTTCCTTCTCAGTCGTGCCACGTGGCAGCTCGGAACTCGATCTTCTTGAGGTAGTACCATCCCTTGACCATAGCTTTCAATAATCATGCATGGTGGAAACATTCCCCCCAAGTCTTTCTGCAATATCGCGAAATGAAAATCCACCTTCTCGTAGCCAAATTGTACGACCTCGTTTAAACTCGGTGAGCTGTTGATAATGACTTCTTCGTCTTCTTAAAGGCATTCCTGGCTAACATGAACGCAATTCGTCAAATTTCACGGAAAAATAATACTCACGAGCTTCACAACACGCTTTTAAAACAAGCCTTATTTGCATGTTCTGAGTGACGCCAGCTGCGCCACACTTATGCGCGGAGCGCGAAATTTCAATCGATGTCATCTTTCAGTTGTATAAACTCGCCTACCAAATTTCCTTTATCTAACACAAGTCTTTCTTGGTGTTGGGATTTTTTTTTTCCGCCAGTGTATTACATAACATAAGACTTAAATCTATACTGGCTGCTACTATTAACAAGTTCAGGTAATTCAATTTTTCAAATCATTCTTTCTTTCTTATCATAAATTTCATCTGTCGTTACTGGCCCAGCAGCCATTACTTATATTTTAAACTCGTTTTCTTCAATAATCGTCACAACTCAAGGATACAATGTATTTTCGTACTTTACCACACACCATTCACCAGCTTTTATCTCTGTTTTTTCTTCTTGTTCCTTAAAATACTTAACTAAACGAAACCCCGTAGTTTGTTAATTTCTAGTTCTTAAATAGTCATTGTCAATGTGCGGATCTTCAAAAAGTATTTTTGATAAATTTTGCTTTTTCTAACATATTTCAATACCATAAAGAGGGACTTATATTTAAAAATCTGTAATATCCACATGACTTTTCTCATACCCCTTCTACAGCGCATCTTTTCCGCAGAGTTTAGTGGCATTTTAATGCAGAATAAAATGCATTTCACCTGTAAGAGATAAAATATTTTTGTATTTGTTACTTCTAAAACATATTTGATAACTTTAAATCATAACAGAAGTCATTTTTGAATAATTTATAGTACATTACTCCTAAATATTCTGAATGCAGTGATATTGTTTAGAGAGAATTAATATCTCAAAAGCCAAAAAGAAACATATAATTTATAATAGAGGTGTATTGTAATCTTATTAACAAAAAGAGACATTTTAAGAAATATGATTAATTTAAATTAAGTAATTACAGTACAAATTCAAAAGAATTCTTGCATAAATTACTCCTACTTACCACATAGGTTTATTTCACAATTTACTTTCTTTATAAATACAAGTATTTAAGTTCTACTTGGGTAACTTACATTACCTGCATATGTTGGTAACTTAAGTTACACGTTTTGATTGTAGCACAAAAAATTAAATAGACAATATTTAAAAAAAAAAACTTTAACTATTTGCTTAACACACACTTATAGCATAGAAAATATAGCATTGTTAACATTGCATTGCCCTTTGTTTATGCACATCATGAACTTTAACCCTGCTACTGTGTTCGGGTCCTTTTCGACCCAAAACAGATTTCATTTGCTTATAAATTTTCGAGTAACGTTGGTATAACGTTTTAACTTCATGAATGTGTTCATTTTCATGTTATATTACACACATATTTTTTTTGTTTTGATTGAAGCATAACCCTACTTGTCAAAAAAAAGTTTACTAATACTGTGTTCGGGTCCTTTTGGACCCATATGATTAAAAAGCATGTATCAGAGAAACAAAATAATTTTATGCTTGTTTATTTTATTCATAATTTATGAAACAATAAATAAAACATTTGTTCATTGTTTTTGTACGTTTTTTAAATATTCTTTAATGGTTATCTTCTGTTTTTCTTTCATTCATTTTTTTCTTTTTTTTTTCTTTCTGAATACCATTTCTTCCTTTCTATGAATTGAAATCAGTACCAGTGAAAATGTTTCAAGGTTAACTTTCATAGAACTGCAAACTCTGCAATTATGCCTATCTGAGGGGAATTCCCTTTTACCCCCTCTCTCCGCCGCTTCCCCCGCGCATATGATTCTGTACATAAATCTGTACATCTCATACAAATGTTGTACTGTTCGTATTTCCATTTTTAACACTTCTTTTTAAGCTTAAAAATTTCTAGTAAATTTCTTAAAGTGACAGCTTACATAATTTTGTTAGTTTTCTTTAGTACGAAAACTGGAATTGCTATAATATTTAAATTTTATTTATGCGTTTTCTCGGATTAAATATGTAAAATAAAATACAAAAATTGAGTGATTTATGTTTGAAAGTTTCTAATAAAATCAAATATAACAATTAAACTCGAAAAAATATAAAAAAAAGCGGTGTTAGGGAATAAATTACATATGTTGGGTCCATTTGGACCCGAACACAGTATACGTATGTTCGGGACGAACACAGCAGCAGGGTTAACATATGTTTGGTAACTTATGTTACATAGAACAGTGCATTTTTGAAGTTAACATAAATCACTTAATTTACGTGAAAACACTCGTTTTAGCAATTTACAATACTGAATTAAAGTGTAATAATTAATATTCTTCCTTTAAAACAGTTATCTAAAGAAAAAAATTGAAACTTACCGACGTTGAAAGATTGACCATTTGCTTTGCCAAAAGTTAAATATTCCATTTCCAACTTCAAAGTGCTGCCAAAACTAAAAATACTACATTCTTGACAAAAAATTAGTATAAATAATAAACTTCTAACATTTTTAAACCGAAAAATATATAAAACAGACGCATTGCTGTAATTTGATTTTTCCAACGCTTTTCCACACTTGCATGGAATTGCCCATAAGAGTTGGTCGAAAAGTATCGTAAGTTACCGTGGAATTGCCCGTAAGGCTAATGGAAGAAAAGAATGTCAAGTCTTCTAGTTGCTCTTCAGACTTTGTTTCAGTTGCATGCATTCTTAATTTGTAAACAAAACTATGATGTGCGTGTAATTCAATGTATACATATATAATGAAAGAATATAAGCACGGATTTTCCCAAATTGTACCTAAAGTTAGTGAAAAGTCTTTGAGAAAACGAGAAAAAGTTTAACTTACTTTTATAGTAGTGTATTACAATACTTAAATTTAGCATTTACATTTACATATGCTTATTAAGTAATAACAACTTTAATAATGTCAATTTAATCATTGATTGCACATTCATAATTTCAATGCATTTCGGTATTGAAAAATATTCCATTTGCATCGGATTTTCTGTTTGATGCCCAACCGTTAAATTGTTATCATCAACTTATTTACTTTCGTGCTAAGCGCAAAAATCGTACCTTCTTTTTTTTGCAAAATTAAGTTATTGTCAGCAGGTTATTTTTTGGGATGCAGTTTTTCCTAAATACAAAGTTTTATGCAATATACCGCCAACTTGGTTATTTCATCCAAGGCCTGCAATTTCGTGCTTATTAGCGTGCGTCAGCATGGAAAAGGATTAAACGTGTTAGGGGCCGAAATCCTCTTATAGAAGCAAAGAGAGCCAAACAACTGGTAGCTAATATGAACATAGAACATAAGCGAAAGACCGCACAATGGTTCAGTACAACTCAGGTATAAAGCAGGAAGTCACTCCCTCCCCCCACAAGCCAGGGCTAAGGCAGAATAGCCCTGGCTTGTGGGGGAGGGGGCTTAAAATGCCTTATTTATTCCATACTATTACCATTACTAATTAAATATGCCTTATTTATTCCATACTATTACCATTACTAATTAAATATGCCTTATTTATTCCATACTATTACCATTACTAATTAAATATGCCTTATTTATTCCATACTATTACCATTACTAATTAAATATACCTTATTTATTCCATACTATTACCATTACTAATTAAATATGCCTTATTTATTCCATACTATTACCATTACTAATTAATTATGCCTTATTTATTCCATACTATTACCATTACTAATTAAATATGCCTTATTTATTCCATACTATTACCATTACTAATTAAATATGCCTTATTTATTCCATACTTAGTCCTGGCTTTGGGGCGGTGACTTACTGCTTTATACCTGAGCTCTGGGTTGAATTTGAGTTGTACAGTACCATGGTGCTGTCTGTCGCTGGTGTTCTAATTTCATATTTGGTACCACTTTTTTGGCTCTCTTTGCTTCTATTAGCGGATTTCTACCTCCAGCTCGGTTAATCCTATTCCAGGCCGACGACTGCCAATAAGCACGAAACTGCAGTCCTTGGGTGTAATAACCGAGTTGGCGGTAAATTGCATGTTCCTGCCTTAGCCCTGGCTTAGAAGAGGAGAATTACTGCTTTATATAAAGTTTTATGGTCATTTAACAACGGGAAATACTTTTTTAAACATGCTGAAAAAGTCTCATCTGAATCAAATACATAGTGGAGAAAAACTTTAAAGAGTAATGTCTCAGTTTGAGTTCTACTGCATAAAACACTTCGTGATTATCACAGTAGTATATCAAACCAATTCTATATCATTGCAACGATATTTGATTTTTCAAACTATACTTTCGTCTCTAATCATAATTTAAAAATAATAATAATAATAACTTACGGAATCAAAAAACTACTTAGCAGCAGAAAAAAGAGCTTAACAATTCATAATTCAACGCAGACGAATACTCAGTCGGTGCAATATATTATAAAAACTTTCAAAACAAGCAAGGTCAAATAAAAACATTACTGTATCTATTTTGTTGCGTACCTTGAATTAACATCAAAGTTTTTTTTAGTCAAACTAAAAGAGTCTTAAAAGAATTATTAGTTATATGAAAAACATATCAACAAATGCACGAAAATGTAACTTTCTTTCGGAAAATGACATTTTTCAATATAAGTGTATTAACTTTAGTAATTTTATTCCTACTTCAAGTTTGTATTTACGTTAGGAAAGTTGCTTAGTTTTATTTCTAAGGCTAAAATTGAAAAATAGCGTTTTTAAAAGTACTACGTCCCAGTTTTCTATAAGTAGTTTAATAAATTTCATTTGCGGTATAAATTCAACTGGAGCAATCATTTGCATAAGCAAATGTTGTTTTACATTCACTTGCTTAGCCTTAAAAATGTAGAAGGCAAGTTTTCGGAAGTAGTTAGATGATGAAAGTACGCACTATGTCAAGAAAAAAAAGTACACGTGTGATATTTTTCGACACAACGAAGTGAATTAAAACATTCAAGAAAACAAAAAATGTAGAATATTTATCGGTTGCATCTCAGAAATAAATTCTCCACAAGAACAGCCGGTTGTCTGTATCAAATGAAAAACAGTTTTAAATGTTTAAGTTTAAAAGTTTAGAAACTGAAATAAACAATAAACCTCAGAAACATCAATTTAATTACGGATGCATTTTCAACACATATAGCTTTGTTACATGAATTACACGTTTTAATAAATTCTAATGCGATTCTAATACGAAAAAACTGAAAATTTTGAAGACTTTTAAACTCGCTAATATTGTGGACAATTTTAAATGTAAATTATTTTTTTCCAGGAATTCACAAAGCGTTTGATTTTACCCTATCCTAATTAACCCTCCTTTTATTCTTTTGCTAGTATATTTATCACTACGATGATATTTATGCAAGAGGTTTTCTTTATGCTCATTAATAGTATATCCAACTCCACATTTTATGAAATGTTTAACTAACCATGGTAATTAATTTTCAGGAAAGTTGGACTATGGAGTTTTTCTAATAATTTGAACTCTAACATTAGCAAGGTTTATCTCATTTTTAAATTTAAAGTGGAACTGAATTGATTGGGTTAATTTTGTAGTCGTTTTGCAGAAACATTCCAACTCAAATCACTGCAATTGTAATGCAATATTACCAGAAAAATGCAAACATCGTCATTGTAAGAGATGACCTTACCGGAACAGAACTATAAAATAATTATATAGAAAAGGGGTGGGGCGGCGGCGGATAGAAAGTATTGTGGTACAAAAGTGACGCTGGAAAATATTGTAACATTCTTTACTTGCTTGTAAATAAGCTTATTTTTAATGCGCCAATTCTTTTCTTCCACAATTTCTTGCGCATTGTCTATTCTTCATACTTGTTATTGCATTTATGTCTGACATTGGAGTGTAGTTTTATTTAATTTCAAACGCAGACGGAAACATTTTGAATTATTTTTTGTTCAAATCATATTCAGCTTAAAAGTTCTTTATCCAAAACGAAGCTACCAGGATTTTTTTTTCTCCAATCATGTTAGGTAATATATTAAAAGATGTAATACACGTTTATACAAATGTTATAAATTATACTATGGGGCTTTAAGAAATATGAAAATAATATAAAACTTTAATCCTGGATTACGTATAAAATTTAGATTTGCAGGATATTAATAAATCAAATAAACTCTTTTATATTTGATGAGTAAATCAAACATAGAACAGTAGTTATTTGTATTTAAAAAAAAATCTTTCTCGTTTCATGTATCACGCAAACGAGCATTTCTGAACTTGCAACTATGTTTCACAAAGTATTCCACTTTGATTTTCTGCGCTCTTGACTGTCTAAAAAAATCATTTATTTTCCCGAAAAAAAAGAGCGCTGTTGGGACATATGATACGTGAAACCATAATTCCCGAATATATTTTTCAAAGAACATATTTATTTCAAAACTTTGCGACCGCAACAAAAGCTTCACAACCATTACTTCCAAAGAAATGAACAATTGAGAAACAACCATTTGCAACCATTCTCCGCAGATTGAAGACATTGTGTTGTTGATGATAGCGCATCCACAGAACGTTTTCATAATGCTTTGGATTCGTACTTTTGCTCTGCCCGTGTTCAAAATGCTGAAGCAATGTTTACACTTACATAAAATATGCTCTTAAGCTTCCAAGTTTTACAGTTAGAGATTCATTTAAATGCATTCAGTTTCTTCTGTTTTCGTTCCTTTTTCCGTGAAGATATGCTCACAAATAAAACAAGATGAAAGCATATGTGATGCATCATTTCATCTGTAATGTTTATGTTCTAATACAAAAATTCGATTTAAAGAATCCATGTAAAAGGAAAGTAAGAGCAAAACCATAAGTATATAGCATTCAATTTTATTAAATGATGGATATGGAATCTGTTTTCAAGTATGTTTAAAATTTTAATTGCACGTTCATGCATAAATTTTTGAATTTTTAAAAAAATAGAAGTAGTCTGAATAATTTTTTGTCTCAAAATTATTATGATGATTCAGTTTCTTCAAAAAATATTCAAAATCTCTTGTTTTTAGACACGGTTGTATTTTTGCTACCTAGATATTAATATTTATCAAAAATAGGTTTTTCTTGCATGTAACCATTGTTTAGAATCCACACGGTTTTATATATGGACTTAATATTCAAGAACAAAGTACACATTGTACCTAAATATTCATAATATTCATTCAACGGTGTTATTATTATTATTATTATTATTTAATTATTATTATTACTATTATTATTTTTTATATTATTATTATTATGTACAGGGTGGCCCAGAAGTCACTTTACATTTTGAAAATTAAATAACTTTTTTTCTATTAATATATTTCTTTTTCTCTTTTCAGAATTAAAAAAATATATTCCCTGGAAATTTTTGGCATGGATAAGTTTACAACAGAACAACGAGTGAAAATAATTGAATTTTAATTTTAAGATGGACGGTCAATTGTTGCAACGCAAAGATCGTGCGCCATTTTAATGTTCGACATCCCCCTAGTAGGCCTGCAATAAGGAACTTAGTGACGCGTTTTCAACAGCATGACTCTGTAAGTCAAGTCTGTTGAAAACGCGTCACTAAGTTCCTTATTGCAGGCCTACTAGGGGGATGTCGAACATTAAAATGGCTCACGATCTTTGCTTTGTAACAATTGACAGTCCATCTTCGAAGTAAAATTCAATTATCTTCACTCGTTGTTCTGTTGTAAACTTATCCATGCCAAAAATTTCCAGGGATTATGTTTTTTAACTCTGAAACGAGAAAAAGAAGTATATTAATTGAAAAAGTTATTTAATTTTCAAAGTGTAAAATGACTTCTGGACCACCCTGAATTATTATTATTATTATTATTATTATTATTATTATTATTATTATTATTATTATTATTATTATTATTATTATTATTATTATTATTATTATTATTATTATTATTATTATTATTATTATTATTATTATTATTATTATTATTATTATTATTATTATTATTATTATTATTATTATTATTATTATTATTATTATTATTATTACTATTATTATTATTATTATTATTATTATTATTATTATTATTATTATTATTATTATTATTATTATTATTATTATTATTAACATTTGTTTCTTTGTGAGCAAGGCATTGACTTGAATGAAACGTTATTGACGATCAGACGCAAGCGCATGTCCACTATCAGATAAAAATGATGGTCCAAGAGCAGAAAAGGCATCTTAAACATTAAGATAATGGGTACTTAATAACAACCAAACGCGTTCTATAGTAAATAGAAATATGTGCTAAAATATACATACTATAAAATATATGTACTATGTAATACCTAACACATTACAATCACTTGCAAAAAATCACTTTATATATTAACCTGTTTGTTAATTCAGAATTTCTATTTCACATGCACTAAAATAAGTCTTACTCATTTTCAAGTAAGAAAGAAAAGATGAAATCCACTTTTCCACATTTTGTTACCCGAATGTGCCGTTCAGAATGTAATGCAAGCTTTTGACACATTAATTTATACTTTCCAGAATGCTCTAGATCACGTTTTCAAACTGTTTCCTATGATTATTAATTGTCCAGCATGTAACTAAAATAATTTATTTTATACAATTGCAGCGTTACAATACTTCATTAATAACGTGCCAGTAAAACTTTTATGTATCGAATATATTTTGTTTACTTAACATTATGATGTGCATCACTTTTAAAAACTTATTTCTAGGAAAATTAATTTAACAGAATTTACAGACAAAAAACTACAAGAATTCTTGTGAAGTCATCAATCTTACGTTTTTATGTTCTTACGAAGAACAAAGACTGCACATTATCCTCTGATCATTTTTAGACTAACAACCACTGTACAAAATGAAACAAAGAGGGCGTTTAATTTACTTTCTTTCACTGGCATTGCCACGTGGTTACTTCTAGTTTGCTTATTTGTGAAGTAGTCGTGCACAAGTTTTTTTTTTTTGAACTAAAAAAGAAAAAACCTTCAGTACGGAATAGTTATTATTTTTTCTTATTAATCAAGATGGAACTATTAATAAACAGAACACATGAATAGAAATACTATACAAATCAAAAATATTCAGGCCCACGTCTTATGAAATATAGTAGGTTATTAAAAATAAGTGAAGCAAAAACATTTTATTGATGATAATTTGTATAAATAACAGAATAATATAAACAGAATAAAAAGTATTTTTTTCCTGTCATCAACAGACAAACTTAATAATCCGAACGTAACTCAAATGCTCATAATCCCAAGCAATCTTCAGTAAAATGTCCATCCCTCACTATGCAGTTTTTCAATCATTTTTTACGCAAGTCAGCATTGAATCGTTTGCTTCGATATTCTTCCCCAAAAGTTCTCTGTCATTCGTCATTTCCCTTTTCATGTCCCTCGCTAGATCCATCTCCATCACTTTCGCCTCCGCTTCCCCCCCCCCCATCTCCCCCATATGCGACTCCCTGTGATCAGAGGAGGAGGGATGAAAAATGTCTCCTCCCTCTTTCTTTTATGTGTGGATTTTATTTGCCGAGTTTGAATCTTACGATTGTCTTCGAGGCAGCATGTGCGTACACTTTGGCTGTAAATGAAGTAACGAGATCAACTCCAGTTTGGAGTTAATGGCATTTTGCCACGTTGAAGGGCAGCTGTGACTCCTGGTTTTGTAGAGAATATAAAATTTTTATTTCGTGCCGTATTTATGTTTCATGTTTTTGAATTTAAAATGCCAGGCTTCAAAAAATCCATATACGTGATGTGCTCTCCGACGTAAAGGGAAGTTTAAAAACTACGCCTAATTTGTATACAAGCCAATGCGCATAATAGGAGATTGTATTTTTAAAAATATTACGTTTCTTATACGTAATGCTATTTTTTCTTTACGAAATTCTAGTATGAAATATAATACATTTGTAATATTACTATATTAATTGCGGTAAAAATTAGGTCAGCAATGCTTATCAAGCAATGTTATGTAAGATTATTTATCAAAAAAAATTGATTAATTAATCGTCTAAAATGTATTTAAGTTGGTCCGATAATTGAAAAAAAAAAAAAAGGTACTTATCAGTTAGCCGGGAGCTAGTGAAAAATTAAAAAAAACGGCAATGTCGCTAAGTAAAATGAATGACACATTATTCAATGGAACAAAAATAAGCTCAACTGTAATCAAATACGGTTGGAAGAAATTTGGCGGAGTTCTACATTATTTAGAGATACATTATTTGGCAATCTTTCTTTTGCGCCCAGCTAACGGATATAAGTGCCGAAAAAAAATAACTAAATTCAATTAAAAACAGTAGATTGGCATTTATTACACTGGAAAGTTTTGCACTCAAAGTAAAAAGTATTAGCTCACTTACTTTGGTGCAATTTATAAGCACTAAAACCTGTTATATGTAACATCATTACAAGACAAAACAGTTAAAACGCATAATTAATAGTTAACTACGGGACATTTACAAAAAAAAAACAAAAAAACAAAAAAAAAAAAAAAAAACAATAGTACAATAATGTTTGTATGTTGATAATTTCGGTTATTTGCCTCGACTTCTCTTGAACAGTTGTCTTTTACTTAATTGTATGATATTGTTGCATCTTCTTTATAATTAATTAAGGTCCTCTAACAAATAGAAATTTGATGAAAATTGTAACTGATCATTATTGTACAATAATTATTCCTTAGTCACGTTTGAAATTAGAAGCATCTCGATAAATACGGTGAAGGTTTGTTCAACACACCGAAGGATTAACGGATTCTGTAGAATGGGAATATTACGATGACGGTTAAGTAGGATTTCCAGTGGTATGTGAATTACTCCAGTGAACAAAGCTGGCATTTAGCTGTTGTAGAACTATTTGAACATATTCCGTATTGCTCCATCAGTTCGAGTTATATCAGAATTATACATGAATTAATGATTTTAATACCATTCATTAGTTCTGAGATATTTTATTAAAATTGATTTTTAAGAATTTTGTGAAATTAGCATGCGTGCACTGCAAAAAATGAATTGTTGTTTTTACAGTATAATACTGTCAGCCGTTGTTCCAATTTAAAACTGTAAATTACACGTTACTAAACTGGAAAACCAGTACTTTTACAGTTTCTTACTGTAAAGTTAGAAATTTTACCGTTTATTGCCCTAAAGTTTAGCTGTATTATACTGTAAACAGCAGTATAATACTGGCAGCAGAGGTTCCAATTTTAAACTGTAAAATGCACGATAATAAACTGTAAAATTAGCAATTGTACAGTTTAGTATAGTACAAGTAGAAATTTTACAATTTAATATTGCAAATATAGCTTTATTTACAGTGCATTACTATAAAATTAGCTGTAATATACTGTGAAAACAACATTCATTTTTTACAGTGTATGGACTTGTGCATCTGAAGCGAAGCAAATCATCCCAATCAAAACACAAATTTAAAGTAACACAACTCTTTAATCGAAATACAGAACAATAATACTACTACTTATAATAATAATAAATAAATAAATAAATAATAATAAACACATTAAAAAAACATTGTTTTTAAAATGTGGTATATTTCATCGTCAAGGTCTATAGCTATGACAAAAATGTACTAAATAAGGCTGCAAAACTGTTTTTTTTAATGTTTTTCATACCTAGTACATCCTCCCAGGGTAGGTATACTATACACCCTTGTGCAAATTGATTGAAACAAACTTGAAAAACTGAGATTACCAAGAAGTTCTATTTTATTAGAATGTATATAAAGTAAAGAGATTTTATAACATAATATGATCTCAACAGCTCTTAATTAACATTTGGACACGATTTGGCATGAAGTTCACTAATTTTTCACACTCATTTGTAATATTTGTGCCCTTGTATCAGACACGAATTATCACAAAGTTGATGAACAGTCCTTATGTTATAGGCGATTGTTGCATATAGCTGAAAGTTTCTCGAGTTGGATTGGTATCAAAGGGGCTTCCAAGTCATTCCAATGTCTCAATTTGGTTCTGAGACATGCATTTCTTGGTCATTCTGGGCGTATGACAAAAGGGCTAAATCCGACGGGAAAATCCCCATTCCATCTGGGTATCGGTTTTTCAAGACTGGTAAATCATGTTTTTTTCCAGAATAGTAATATATTGCTCAGGACGCATCAAATCCTCAATAGTCTGCAAAGAACTAACCCCACTAACTGTAACAGCACCAAAACATTTTTGTTTGTGTAAACAAATCGGTTCATGAGACAATCCTAAATTCTTTCACCTGGAGAAGTCCGTTCGTTGGCATTAGACAATGCAATAAATAATATCACAAAATATTTATTTCCTATAATTTTAATAGCTCAATTTTTAGATTCTAATGCCCTCAAGTAGCGCTTTTTCTCCAATGGATTTTTAAGCAGCTGTTTCTTCATAGGCTGATGGGCTGGTAGAAGGGTACAATAAGGTGCCTCCGAGCAGTAGATGAGTTAATATTTATTCCATACCTTTTTAAATCTCTATTAAGTGCTGCACTAGTCTTTCGAATGTCTTTTCTACTTTGCATAAGTAGAAAAGAGTCATTTCTTGGTGTTATTTTCAACTTTCGGGATCATTTCCCTTTTTTCTTTGGCGACAAGAGCCCTGCTTCTCTATTTTGTTTTATAATATGACTTACATTTGCAGAACTAACACCAACAGTCTTCGAAATATCTCTATAAGTATTTGGCATAAGTTTAGAAAGAGAACAATCGTTGTACGATTTTGTAATTTTTCATCAATCGCTGACAACAATGAAATATCGACTGATGTGATCATACATGCAGTTTTCATCTGATTAAGTTCCTTCACATTCACCCTTATAACCCCTCTGATTTTTGAAAATTGATAACACAGGTAAATTATTTCTTTATCCCATCCATATTTTTACTAATTTTAGTAAGACTCATGAATAATACTAGGAATAGTTTTTAATTTAACCCTGCTACTGTGTTCGGGTCCTTTTCGACCCAAAACAGATTTCATTTGCTTATAAATTTTCGAGTAACGTTGGTATAACGTTTTAACTTCATGAACGTGTTCATTTTCATGTTATATTACACACATATTTTTTTTGTTTTGATTGAAGTATAACCCTACTTGTCAAAAAAAAGTTTACTAATACTGTGTTCGGGTCCTTTTGGACCCATATGATTAAAAAGCATGTATCAGAGAAACAAAATAATTTTATGCTTGTTTATTTTATTCATAATTTATGAAACAATAAATAAAACATTTGTACATTGTTTTTGTACGTTTTTTAAATATTTTTAATGGTTATCTTCTGTTTTTCTTTCATTCATTTTTTTTCTTCTTTTTTTTCTTTCTGAATACCATTTCTTCCTTTCTATGAATTGAAATGCAGTTACTTCACATTCTCTGATTTTTGAAAATTGATAACACAGGTAAATTATTTATTTATCCCATCCATGTTTTTACTAATTTTAGTAAGACTGATGAATTATACCAGGAATAGTTTTTAATTTAAAGGAAAAAATACTTTGTTTCAATTAACCAGCTATCGTCGGATTCATTACACAGTTCTGTGAAATAAACAGTTTGAAAAGTACAAAATAATAGCTGGTATTTTCGTCATTTGGTGTGCTGATTCTAAGATTAACCGCCATTTTTCTCCAACATCACGTCAGGAGTTTTTGCAAAATCGTTTTAATTTTTTCTAAAATCGTACATCAAAACGGATTCTTTAAAACTATTTTTCAGGGCAAAATGGGATTTTTTTAAAAATTTAAATATTTAAAAAAATATTATATTCTTGGTACACATTGGTTGTTCAGCAATCAGTTATTTTTCATTGGTCTAAATGAATGAAAATTTACTGTAGCCAGATTACACGAGTCCTATAGCAGATTTAGTCGTCTTTGACCCTTTTTTCAACAGTACTAATTACTATATTATTTTCTCCCTTGCATTAAACTGTAAACTAGATAAGTACCGTTATTTATTTATTTAAACATCACTTAAGGATATAAACAACCCTTTTCGTGTTCAGAAATAACTAATAGTTGTTTTTAAAACAAAAGCAGGTTTGTTCGTACAAACTGTTAGAATTTTAACTTAAGTATTTTTCCTAACACAACTACTATTAACATTTCAAAGAGATCATTTACTGCTCATGGTTTTTGTTCTTCAAATTTTTAAGCTTAAAAATATGTGCAGAACAAATAAGAGCCCATATTAAATTTTAAAACTGAATAAGAAACAAATTACATTAATAAACAGAGCGACTAAATCACAACTTTTTTACTTTTCATGTGCACCAAATAATAATAATTAATAATAATATCAACTAACACTATGAATGGAAAACGTATTTACTTACAGATAATCAGCTTCTTCAGAAAATTGTAACGGTATTTTGCAGGAAAAAATATTTTAATTTACAGAATTCGAAAATGCGATCAACTAATCAATCATAATCCTTTAATGTTCAGCTGTCTGTGAATAAAATGATTTTCTTTTCTTTTCTTTTCTTTTTTTTTTACTATTGCATGCTCATATTTAAGTGGCAAAACATTTAACGAAATCCTCCATAACTGCAAAAATTGTTCATTAATTGTTGTTTTTTCTATTGTTTTAAATATTCTCACTATATAGATATCCTTATATAAATATTAAGGAAAGGTTTATGATTTATTCATTTGAAATTAAAACAAAATCACTTTGCGACTGTATGCTACGATGCATATTTTTAAGAAGGAGCTTTCGCAACAGAAATTTATTTCGTTGATACGGATATATGTTTTAAATATTATTAGTTATAGAAACTTAACACTGTATTAGAAATTGTATAGGATATGACCATAGCACGCGTATGATATAAAAATCAACATCTGAACTCTTTATTAATGAAAGACACACTATTCAAATAATAATATGGTAGATAGATGCAATTCTTTTAAAGCAAAACTATGTAAACATTCCCTGATGTAATAATCAGTCTTTGTTTATTTAACTTTATTTTCGTTTTTCTCTTCAAATACTTTTTCGTGTGATTCATAAATATATACACTGGATTTTAACCTTCAAAGCTTGTATTTACCTTGGCTATACTTTTTAAAATTATTTCAAAAACGTGTTTATTTGTCATGGTTAATAAGGTTTCTTTTTTTTTTACTTTTCGAGAAAGTAAGCGAAAAAGGTGAAATAAGTTTCAACCCATTTTAAGAAGTTTCAATTAAAAATGAAACATACGTTTCTTTTAAATATTATGGATTAAATCATTTTCAAATTTACGAACAAAACCCCATAATTCTATAAAGTTCAAGTAAAAGGAACTGAGAGCAAAAATTACCTACTTTTGCAATCATGCTATGGATAACTAAATATTATTTATCAAAATATTACAATATCATTCATATATATATATATATATATATATATATATATATATATATATATATATATATATATATATATATATATATATATATATTATATATATATATATATATATATATATATATATATATATATATATATATATATATATATATATATATATATATATATATATATATTGTTCACTTTTTATGAGTTTGATTTCCTTACGACTTATTAGAATTTTGAAAAAAATACATAATTGTTTATGCATGTGTGGGAGTGAGCAGCTGCATTTAGCTGCAACTATAAAACAAAAGTAAATTTTAGCTGCAAATACATAGTTATGAATGAAGTGAAAAAATGTACCACATTCAGAGAAGTTTTTTGAAGCAAAAAGGTTGGAAGCTTTCTTTTGAATAAATAGCATCGGAAAGACTTTATTTGTCGTCTGGATTCGGGATTACCTGTCAACTGAAGTGAAGCGAAAGCCAGCTTGTTTCTACGTGGACCGTACGTTCGATGTATTTTGGAGGACTTCCAAAATCCAATGGAAATTCATTGGGGGATGTAGCGAAAGTGCAATTGGGGAAAAGAAGGGGGAATAAATGTAAGAGTGCAAAATCCGTAAATAAATAAGTTGTGGTAGCACTTCAGTAATCACTGCCAAGCGTTAAAAATATATTAATGCTCAACGGAGGTTTTTTTAAATGAAAGTTTTTACCCACTCATTATAAAATAACTCTAGAACTCAATTTTTGGAACTTCCTGCAGTTTTTTTTTTCTTGTATTAGCTTGCAGGATTTTTTTTAAGCTTAATTGTAATGATACACCAAAGGTTAAGTTGCGAGTTTTAAATCTTTGAAAAAAATATTTTTATGACTGTTAACATGTTGATTTTTTTTGCATACTTCGAACATCCGAAATTGTGCATAAAAACTTTTCTACTTGTGTTTATTGACAATTAATGTTGTTTTTAATGACGCTACTATTACTTTAAATACTTATTACTCTTATGAATATTCACCATAACATAATTACTGGTAAACAAGGAAATTATTTGCACACACATCTTTCACAATTGAAAAGGAGTCATTTTAGAACTCCTCTACTGGATGAAAATATATTCAAGAAAAAATATGGCCTTGTAGATTTAAAAAAAATGCTGTAATGCTAGAATAGAGAATTGACATACTGGTGCTAAAATCCAACTCAAATTGATCAAAAAAGAATAAATATAGTTTTGAGTATACTGTATTACAAGAATCTTACATCTTTCAAGTAATTTTTTTAACTAGATTATTAAAGATGTGATTTAATTGGCATGATAAGAGTGAACTTCCTACGGAAGCAAGGCAACAGAAGCAAATATGGGAAAGTGAAACTCTGAATTGGAATTATTAGTTAAGGTGAAATTTTTGTTTATGTTTTAAATGTGCTTGCTTATGCTTATGCAGCTTAAGTCTTCTATCTATAGAAAAAATTCCCTCGATTTGTGCGACCAAAACATATGTTTTAAAATATTTCTTATTGTTTTCTTAGAACACTATTAAAGTTCGTGAATCATACCTGAAATGAGTAGCAGACATTATAATGGCAAAACAAGAGAAGTAAAGAAAACAATAGATAAGAGTAGGCACTGAAATAAAATTACCATTTAGGTTTTACAATACATTTCTATACAAAGTGGTTCGTTGATAACTTCAACACAATTTACCTCAAATTTAAATTTACTGCGCGGCTAAAAAAGTCAATAAATTGTATGATGACCCCTGAGATCAGGAAAATGCGCAAGCAAGCTCATATTTATGTATAGAATGATGCAGGATATTTTTCGTACTATAGCTGTAAGAATATTATCATACATTTTAACATATGTTTTTATTATATTGCACAGTTTAAAAATCCTTTAACATTTAGCAAGTTATGTTTGAAAAAAATGTGATGCCGAAACAAATAATACACTTTAACTTCAACTACATGTAGTATTCCTATAATAATATAATGGAAGAGTTTTTGTTTTTTTAATTTATCCGCATTTCTAAAAACGTGTTTTTGAAATTGCACTAACGTTTTTTTTTCCTTTGTTTTTTTACATTTAACTCCTTTGAAACTTACTCTCATTCTGAATCTGAAATTCGTAATAACAAAGAAATGATCACTAAATTAAATATATAAAACACAAAAAATAAATTGATTTAAAAAACTAGTTTTATTATTTTTTAGTTAAACTGTTTATGGAAACTTAGGCTGAAATTCACAAATTCATTGATTCTAATAAAAATAACTAAATTTATCTAAAAGAATAAGGTTTTCTTTAAAAAAAAAGTTTTGCATTTTTAAAATTTAAAGATTTCTTTGGATGGGTAAATTATTACACTTGGTCGGGAAAAAAAACTTACTTAAAATGACACTCAAAGCTTGAAATTACGCTATATTTGCTTGAGAAATAATAGTATATGTTTTTGAATCTAAGGTGTATGTTAGAAGTGTACATTAACAAGGTAAAAAAGAGAGAAAGGCAGAAAAAAGGACAATGACGGTGTCGCGCAATACAGAGGCTAGAAAGAAGTTCGTCTTACGTTTCGTAGCAGAAAATAAGAAATAAAAAAGCACCCTTTAGATACAGATATTACTACTTTTTAATTCAAAGAATTTAAAGAAATTTCTCTGAAAGGAGTAGGAACTTTCAGAAGTTTGTGATAAGAAATTCAAAGAACTGTAGGAAAAAATCCAATTTTTTGGACAAACTCATTTGATGCTGCAGATGAGATTTTTGTACTCATCAAGGGAAAAATGTAAAAAGTTGTTATTGAAGCTACGTTGAGTAACATAGTTTGAGTTACGGAGAGGTAAAACGTTTTTGGTCAAAGTCTTCGGGTTTTTTCTTTTTGCTTTTTTAAAAGGATGAAACTAGGTTAAAAGTTTTGATGACACTAGATTTTGAAAATAAACTTATGCATTTTTGAGATGAGTATTTCATTTGATAATATACCTGCGTTCGTTTTTAACCACTGACACAATAAGGAAGGGAGTTATAAGTATGACGTTTCTGTTGATCGCGGTGTATCTGTCTCTGGTACCGTACAACCTAAAGCGATGGACCATTTTTGCCTTTTTTTCTGTTTTAAAGGTGAAGTGATCGACAGTGTTCTTAGCTAGGTCACGTATTCGGGTGACATTATTTAACAAAGATATTAATTAAAAGCCTTTAAAAATGTTTTTCACGATTTTTAAATGGAAAATATACTGGAAAATTTCAAACAATAGTACCAAAAGAAAGAGAACAAACTCGGTAACTGATAAGATGTGTTTGGAACTTCCATGTAAAATAGAACTCGAAAATAATCACTCCAATTATTGCGCTTTTAGCAAATGCGGCTAAAGCTTAAATTTACAGGATTGTCATTGTTGGCCGACGAAGAAAGAAAAAACAATGATTTAAAATGTTTATCTGTTGGCATTTTCTATTTGTTAACAATTAAAATACTTTAAAATTAATTACAGTATAAGAATTTTCAATTTTCCTTCTTAATTATGCTTGTGCAAGTAACAATCTTTTACTAGAGGATTCATTTCTTTTCCATGTCTACCATATCCTTTCGAGAGCAATTAAGTATATTTAGATTTAAAATCCTTCATGACCAGAGAAGTTCGTTTTAATACGAGATCGTCAATCAGGGTCAGGGGTTGTTTAAATTTTTAATTTAATCTTAGTTACTGAATCATACTGTTTATTTTAGTTTACAATTAGGCAATAACAAATTTTTCAAATCTCAAATCCTACTTTCCTATTCTTATTTTTCCGATATTTACTTAATTATCAAACTTATTTTTGACATCTTTTTGGACCTTGCGATATTTTTACGGTGTATTCAGCCTCCTTTTACCTCTTTTTTTTTCATCTTTTTCCTACGCTTACGGGAAAAGACTAAAAATAAGTAAAGTACACTTTTGAGACTGTAAATAACGCGTTTAAATGTTAAGTTTTAAGTTTATGTCACTGTCTGTGATAAGAAACAGAACCGATCATGCAAAATTTTAATAACACTCAAATGATTTTTTCCCGCATACGATTTTTCATGTGACAAGGAATGATCAATTATTACGAACATGCTGCAATATTTCCTTCAAAAAAATCGTGAACATTACTGTTCAAATAATATTTTCCTAGAAGTACGTAGCAATAACTGAATTCATTAGAAAACTTATTTTACAAATTTTAGTCTTAATTTGTGTCCCAGACTCGTGTATTCCCATTCTAAATATTGCATGTATTTTTGCTTGCTTGTGATTGTATCTGTTTATTTATTTATTTATGTATGTAATCTATTAACGACGATCGACGATAATAAATTTATGTCTATGAAAAAGAAGAAATACTAATGACAAAACAGAAAAACAATGACTCGTGAATAGTGAATAAGTAATTTAAAAGAAGTAAATATAGCAGTTAAATGTATCCCGCATCTAAGCATAGTCAATTTTCACAGCATATGAGCTATATTTAACAAGAACAGAAACAAAACTACGCCCAAACAGGCTACTGTTCAAGAAGCAAATCTAGTTGTTAACTCTGTTGAAAGTTTTTCTCCAGTCCACTTGTCGAAAAAAAACTCCGATAAAAATATCAGAGAACAGATGAATATGTGCTTAATGTAGACACTTATGATTTAAATAATACGATATTAAATTTATATGAACAAAAAAGTCCTAGAAACTATAGTACCATCTGTAAATGTCAATCACAATTTGTCAAGAATAAATCAGAACATTTTCTTTTAAAATAAGCTTGGCTTTATTTCAAAGAAAAAAAAAGGTAAGAAACGTACCCATGTGTGCGGCAACTAAAAACCGATTTAATTCTATCACGGACATAATCAGGTAAAATCAAAAACAAAATCCGACAGTTTTTGCGTGTCCATAGAGTGAGGAGTTCAATGCAATTTTACGAAAATAGACAGATATTTTTGAAAATATACCCCGTTATTTATCTATTATATGAAACGAATTTTCAAGCTGTAGGGATATATTTTTCCTTAAAAAATAATTAGTTTCCAATACAAATGCGACGACAAGCAACATGTTCATTATAATTCATATTATTACTGAACTCACGAACTGGCCATTAGGGTATGTCATAAAAATAAAAGTTTTTTTTTTCGACTTGGTACACGCACTTTCCTATGTATTCACTCAATTTGAGTTGATTGGTACAAAAAAAAGTTTTTGGAAAAAAATTTTAGCTACCGGGAAAACGCAATGTACATAAGCGTTTTTTCAAAAAAATCACTATTTTCAAGTTGAAAACGCAATATAGCTGCGGGAGTTTTTTAAAAGATTGTTCTGCTAACTTAAATTCATGTTTTGAACTCTAATGAACATACTTTCCTTATAAAAAATGCAGTTAAATATATATTTCGTCTCTTTTTGTTTTTAAAAAGAGCAGAAACTATCGGTAATCGTTCCTACTGAAACGGGTTACGCTTTTGGTCAATCGACATCGCTGTCTTCGTTAGGCAGTCAGTTGTTCGGGGGAAAATGCCACATACATCTGGGGAAGTGACCCCCATTTTGCTTATTAACGCCCCCCCCCCTCCCCCCAAGATAACTTTTTACCAACAGCAGCGTTTTCACTAAAATGTCTTTCATCCTGCGTAAGATTTTTATATTAGTTGCGCTTTCCGACAAAAGGCAAATTGAGATTCTCTTTTTTGTTTTATTAAAGGATGGATTGATTTCCACTAAAAACCTGGAAAGCAAAAGGCACTAATAATGTTAAACATCGAAAAAGTCGGACTTACAGTTTGACTCTCCCGAAAGCTAGTGCCGTCGTGTAATATTATGACTCGAGGAAATACCCTGGAATTTTTATAGTATAGCTGTACGAAGTAAACGAAACTACCTTGATATTAGTAGAGCGGCCGTTACTTCAGTCAGGTTTACTGTGTTATCCACCACGGCATTTCCTATCATATATAGCCTTTTGGGTAATCTTGTGAAAGCAGGCCATCTCAATGAATATAAAAAACATCTCATATGCGATAGCAAAAAGGTATTTCATGCTAAAGAGCATGTTATCGAGCACTCAAGAGCAGAGGAGAGTTCCAATATCGCAAAAAGTAATATTACTGCAATTTTTGTGGAAAGCAGGAAGAACAACACTTCTCACTCTTAGTCACGATGAGAACACTGGTAGCTTTCGGAAAAGCATCATCAAATAAAGACCGTAACAGAAGAGCGTGGAGATCGCTACCTCACTCACTATAATACACCAGAAGAAGAAGACAACAAAGGAAAAACTGGCTGAGCAACGTGAAATAGGATTATGTGACTGATTGAAAGACATAGGTATAGACATTTGCCTTCAACTAATTGGCAGTGATACCTCCAATGAAATGTCTGACTGGAAAGGAGGCATGCTACATTATATCGAAAAACTCCTCCATTACATACTTTTTAGATCTTTATTTCTGCTGGCTTCACATTAACGAGCAGATATTAAGTCATATAGTCGCAAAACTTGACGGATCAGCTTCTCCATAAAAGGAATGGATTGGAACTGTAGGTAAACTCTTTTCCCAAGTTTAAGCCAATTCAATTTTTGGAGCCCTTTGTTAATATGGACGAAAATGTTGCTAGTCAATCGATCAGTTCCGTAGAAGGCAGAAGCATAGAAGCTCAATGATGGTGGAACTATTTCCAGCCCTAATTGATACTCTTTTGTCAAATGCAAAAGCGTTTTTACCTTAGTTCTCAAAGTAAAGAAGAGCAATGAGTAAATTTTCTGGAATAGCCCAAAAGGACCCATTTTTTATACAGGAAACTTTACTTTTAACTCTTCTTTGCTCTGAGGATTAAGGTAAAAATGCCTTTGCATTTGACAAAATAGTATCAATTAGGGCTGGAAATAGTTCCGCCATCAATGAGCTTCAATGCTTCTGCCTTCCACGGAACTGATCGACTGACTAGCAACATTTTCGTCCATATTAGCAAGAGGTTCCAAAAATTGAATTGGCTTAAACTTTGTTTTTTCTCTCAAGAAACTTCAACTTGGGAAAAGAGTTTACCTACAGTACCAATCCATTCCTTTTATGGAGAAGCTGATCCGTCAAGTTTTGCGACTATATGACTTAATATCTGCTCGTTGATGTGAAGCATGCAGAAAGAAAGATCTAAAACGTATGTAATGGAGTTTTCCGATATAATGTAGCATGCCTCCTTTCCAGCCAGACATTTCATTGGAGGTATCACTGCCAATTAGTTGAAGGCAAATGTCTATACCTATGTCCTTCAACCAGTCACATAATTCTATTTCATATGATAGCAACTGCCGCGGTTGATGACACAGCAAACCTGACTGAAGTAACGGTCGCTCTACTAATATGAAGGTAGTTTCGTTTACTTCGTACAGCTATACTACAAAAATTCTAGGGTATTTCCTCGAGTCATAATATTACACGACGGCACTAGCTTTCGGGAGAGTCGAACGAGTAAGTCTGACTTCTTCGATGTTTAAAATTATTAGTGCCTTTTGCTTTCCAGGTTTTTAGTGGAAATCAATCCATCCTTTAATAAAACAAAAAAGAGAATCTCAATTTGCCTTTTGTCGGAAAGCGCAACTAATATAAAAATCTGACGCAGGATGAAAGATATTTTAGTGAAAACGAGTCTGCTGATCAAAAGTTATCTTGGGGGGGGGGGTTAATAAGCAAAATAGGTGTCACTTCCCCAGATGTATGTGGCATTTTACCCTGAACAACTGACTGCCTAACGAAGACCGCAGTGTCTATTCACTAAAAGCGTAACCCGTTTCAGTAGGAACGATTACCGATAGTTTCTGCTCTTTTTAAAAACAAAAAGAGACGAAATACATATTTAACTGCATTTTTTATAAGGAAAGTATGTTTATTAGAGTTCAAAACATGCATTTAAGTTAGCAGAACAATCTTTTAAAAAACTCCCGCAGCTATATTGCGTTTTCAACTTGAAAATAGTGAATTTTTTGAAAAAACGCTTATGTAAATTGCGTTTTCCCGGTAGCTAAAATTTTTTTCCAAAAACTTTTTTTTGTACCAATCAACTCAAAATGAATGAATACATAGGAAAGTGCGTGTACCAAGTCGAAAAAAAAACTTTTATTTTTATGACATACCCTACTGGCCATATAATATTTAATGAGTTGTAGTCTCACGAGAGTCTCTCCAAAAAATGTGGTTCACTGTAGGGCTCATCTTTTTAAATGATATTTTCTCTTGAAACGGAGGATCATTTTTACCAATGCTAATTAATGAATAATTGATAGCTTTAGGTAAAAAGCGTAAGGAGGGCTGAGTACCGGTTTTAAAAATTTGATAAAACTAATCATATTCAAGTAACAACTAATTTATATTCAAATAAGTAAAAATTAAGAGTTATTACATTTCAATGAATTAGTAAATCCATAGCTGCAAGAAACCAAAGAAAAAAAAAGAGTTAAGATGATCAGTTGCAATAACGAATCCAAAGTTCTGCGCATATATGCAAATAAGTAATCACTATCCATCGAGCATTATTTATTTTTTTTCCATCCATCTTCCCTTTTTTTTTCATTAAAATTCATTTTAAAAGTATTAGTAAACAGTAGCAAACTTCTTTTTATTTATCAGCAATAAAATTAAACATGGGATTTAGAACTAGTTCTTCGTGCAACAACATTAATTACCTTATAAACAAATTAATTATTTCGCAAAGTGTGTTTTCTATTTTTTTTTTTTTTATTATTGCTACTGTAAGGATAACTATATATGAGCATTAAAAAAAAAGCCGGGAATTCGACATTCATCTTGAAAGGTATTGAACTAGCTATTAAGTGGCGAGGCTCAAAAATCAGAAAACTGTCGAGTATTCAGAATTCAGATTTCATTTCTAACAATTCACTCCTTCGCGATAAATCAAACTCCGTTGAGAGCATTTCATTTTGCTTGAGAAGCAAAAATAATTTCCTCTCCAGCGTCTATCGATATTCAATATGGAAACGCACGTAATCGGGAATCCGCTTTTAATAAGTATTCCTGAATCGTGAATCTAACAATCACCGAACTCAATTTATTAAAATTGTCGATTTATCTGAAAGGGCTTGTAAATTTTTCCGCCTGTGTTATTTTCACTTTTAAAGATGGCGGAGTAACAAAATGAGCGCTTTCTAAATTATCGCTAGAGGCTATTTTGTTTAGCCAAGACATAACTAGTTTAAAAGTTATTGAAAACTAGGAATAATTTTATTTGTTTTGCACTATAGTTGCCTTTGGAATCTCTTTTAGTGATACTTTGATTTTTTTTTTTCATTAATGCATGTCATTTAAACATTAATGCATTTTCAATATTTTTAACGAAAATAATTTATAATTTTAGTCTGAAAAAAATGTTAAAATATTACAAATTCACAGCAAAAAAAAATCTAGTTGAAAGAAGACTGTTATTAATGCCAATAAAAAATATTATTTAAGGCTGCAGAAGACAATACTCAACATGGAAAAGAGTTACTGATGTGTCTTTGTTATAAATTTAGGGGAAAAAATAGCAATCGCAATCATTTAGTAGGAGATTCCTCCGACGCATTTCTGGTATATCCAAATTATGTTCTATATTACTAAAATCTTGTAACCAGGTACACCGAGGAAATGCCATGCAACATATGCATTTTTTTGTGAGAAGTATGCGTACTCACCGTGTTGTTTTAATTAATAACAAATGAACTAATAAGTAGCATAGGATTTGGAATCATAATGTTGTGAATATATATATCTAAGCTGCATCGCATATCTTAGCAAGAGTGAATTGCGGGTGCCATTTCAGAAAATCCTTTTCCGGATTACCCTACAAGTGTCAGGACTTTTTCGGGCAGTATGAAATGATGTATTGGACTGATAATATCTTTGTATATACATGTACAAGTTAGGTTCATCTTCATCAAAATCGGGACTCATTTTTGAAGTCAACATTTCTCTAACTCTCTGAAAATATGCACCCCAATTCAAATAAAGCTTCCTACGTCAAATGGCGGCTTCTGGAATTGACAACAAAACCAAATGATACAATCAAGTTGGCCAATGATGGTGTGCTTTGATACTCTTCACGTTTGGATAATACTGAATCCACACGTGAAAGAGCATTAGTGGAGCACCTTTCTCATACTCATGTTCGCAAGTATTTAAATAAGACACCCAACAGGTAAGAACGTGTATATTAATGTACTGCAGTAGATTGACAGCGTTTCGTTGAGAAATGAATTAGGGAGCTAAATCTTTGTGGTGGTAATCAAATACATTTTTAAAAAGTTTATTTAGGAGGCGGATTTTGCTTTGGTAAATATTTCGAATTTGTGACGTAGTAGTATATATTTAGCAGAAATATACACTGTGATCAGATATGTTCAGCAGCGACCTGCGGGTACAATTACTTCTTTGATAAGGAATAGTTTGAAGTGGAATCTTTCAAAAAATCACGACATCATATTCCCATAAAACAACTAAAATCAGAACATATCCTCGAGAAGTTGTACTAATGAAACTATCAACAACGAATTTCTTACCAATGTAAATATATATTTCAAACTGTTTCTGATATAAGTTAGCATATTAAGACGACTGAAATGATGTACGAGTAACCTAATAATGGCATTGGGTCGACAAATCAAAACGTTAATAATTCCATACAAAAAAGTGTGTTTATATTGAAACGTGAATACAAATGATATAAACAGAGAAATACAAATAAAAAGTAATGGATAAGATATTATGCCATATTCTTTTTTCATATAGTATTTTTTCTGTCTATTTATTATATTCCACGCTGTACAAAACTTCTTGAAATAATTCAGATGGAAAGCCCTTCCAAGTTTTCTATTTTAACCCGTTTTCCATCATTTCCAAATTAACGAAATTAAACTTCTCTCAAAAAACTCTTATGAAAATTCAAATGTAAGTTCTTCTTTTTCTTTTTTCATTATCGATACTTTTTGTTCATTGATCTCATTTTCCTCTTTATTTTCAGAAGAAAAAAATAAATTCTAGCTAAAAGATCCTAATTCTACGTTTCCGATTCGGAAATAGTTTTCACCGAAAATAACAAAAGAACAATAAGAGTCGGATAAAGTACAAAACCTTTATTGCTTCGAATAAAATACCAGACCTTCCACTTAGAATTGAAATATTCATTTGCCTTTTCAATAAAAGTGAGAGGACTTGAATTAGATAAAAGTATAATAACAGTAAAAAGACGTAAAAAACGTTAAAAAAAAAAGAAAATAAAAAATCATTTCCGTCGAAAATGAAGCAATTTCAGAATCGCTTAGCATTAAAAAGAAAAAAAAATCATTTTCATTAGATGGTGTCGTCCAATTTTTTCCCTTTTTAACTTTCATTTATTTAAAACAAAAGTTGTAAAGAGAAAATGTCATTAACTTGTCCATGAAATAACTCTCGGCGATATCAAAGGGCACCTAAAAATAAACAAAACGCAACAGTAAAGTATTTATTTGATCGAGAATTTACGCGTTTTTATTATTTTTCTCGTTTCAAAGCGTCTGCTGATAAAAATCCATGATTAGTAATTTACTGTAAAACATTTAAAGTAGGATTTTAAAAAAGATTTTTCTTCCTTTTCGTACGAAAAAACTTCTGTTTTCGGGCCATTGGTTTGTGTTTATCTCTTTTATCAATCATTTAAAAAAATGTTAATTAGAATTTTAAAGAATATTTTAAGACGCGGCTGTCTAGAAGCAAATTGTTTTCAAGCTAATGCTTTGTGTTATTATGTTAGTGCATTTTAAGAAGATAAGACTAATGTTTGGATTCGAAAATGGTTTAGCTAGTTTAGTTTTTTGTATTTCCCTTTTTTGCAGTAATTTAATTATCACTTAGTAGCGATTGTAGTTAACAAAATGCGCTACTATGTTTATTTGTACATGAAACCATAGACATCGTTTTTTTTCCTATCACAAAAAAAGTTTTAGGAAATTTTATATATAATTGGTCTTAAAGAAACTTAATAATATAAAAATAAATGCTCCGAAAAATAGGGAGTGGAATAATTATAAAAAGTGTTGCAAATTTGATGTTGCAACACTGTAAGCAAATGAATTGAAATCCTAACGAACTTTTTTTATTTAACAGAATTTTTTATCTAAAAATTGTTATGAATGTAACAGTAAACATAGAAAATATCCATTTCCATGAATTAAAACAAATAATTGCCCCAAACCAAAATCGCTTGAATTTTTGCGTTTGTCTTAAGATATGAAGATACATTACAGAATTTCGTGCTTTTTCTTTTTTTTTTTTTTTTGTATTTATAGTTACTTAGTTTCATTGTTTAAATATGTTAACCAGATATAACACTTTATTTGCATTCGTGAAATAATAATTGTATTAGCTGCATTCAAATGATAGACAATTACGTTTCTAATAGATATGAATTTCTATCACCAAAACAAGCCTAACCAGGCGAAGTTATTGTTCAGGTTGAAATAAAATAAATAGCATAGGATCTCGAAATGTTTTATGAATATTTGAGCTTAAAACTAAAACCACTATTAATGTACGGAAAACTATTAATAAGTAATACATATTATTGCAAATAACGTTTTTTATGTTTACCATCATTGTTGTAAAATAGCAATATTTTCATCATTCTTATCACTGTAGTTATCGAACTACGGTAGATTGGGTGAACAGGCCGCATTGTGGAAGATGTCGTATCACGTATTTTACCCACAAGCATAAATAACAATAGATTTCTTGTCATCTATATATATAAAGATGACGGTGTTCGTTTGCCGTTTGTACGTTTGTAACCGCTGGCCAGAAGCCCCCACAGCACCTACAGACCTGAAACTTGGCTCAAAAATTCGAACGTACCCCGCCCTCGTGCACCTCGAAGCCCAAATTTTTAATTTCGAATTAGTTATTTTTAAATTAATAAATTAGTCTCATTTTTGGTGTATCCGCCATAATTGAGGGGGGAAAACCTCGCCCCACCCCAAAACATTATATATCGTTGGAAAGGGTTTTTTTTTCTGAAAAAGAAAAGTTTTAGCACGTTTCTGTCCGTTAATTAGGACAGGAGATATTAATTAATCAAATTTAGTCAATTTTCAAGGCCTAACTCTACGCAGAACTGAAACACTAGAGCCATTTTCCTGATCAGCTGCTCTTTTGTCCCTGAAGTTACTTTGTGGTTTAAATTTGCTTATAGATTTAAGCCTTGAAAATTTATTCAATTTGATTAATTAATATCTCCTGTTACTTACTTAACTTTCTGTCTCTTATATTTATTTGGCGAATTGATTTAAACTTTAACATGACTTTAAGTGGAATTTAAAAGGTTGTGGAGCGCATTTGAACTAAAGGATATAATATTTTTTCTTCAGAGGAGGTTAAAGTGAATTTAAATTTATTAAGTTGACTTCCTCAAAATTCGGGGTTCCCGAAAATGTCACAATGGAACTATCATTGTTAAAAATTTAGGGATGTCTATTCAGTTCCTCTTCGCATTTGGCGTCGTAAAGTTTGGCGACAATCAGGAAATTTACCAAACCTCCCAGCCAGTGAAACACTACTTTCTCCAACTCAAAGAAAAATAAAACGGTCTGGGAAGGAACAGTAGTTGTTTGCAGTTTAAAGCGTATTTTATTGCATGTTTAAAACATGTATTTAATGCCGCCATCACTAAATTTTTAATAATAATAGTTCCATTCTGACATTTTCTGTAACACCGCTGTTCAGTTAACCAGGAAATTTTCCAAACTTCCCGGCCAGTGAAATCTTGATTATTTGAGGGTCACTGTTAGATTGTAATCACTTCAAAGAGATGGTACGAAAGACATTATATTTCTTTCCTTTTAATGTTCACATTAAAATCATGGAAGAATGGTTGTGGCTGATCTACCTGATACAATCGGTTCCCTATGTTAATAAATTTAGATTTGGCGACCAATTTTACATTGAAATTACGGTTAAATCGGTGAATTATATTAAATTTCAAGGGCAATATTGCTGTGGTCGTTGAGTTTTCGAAAATCTTGGCTCTACAGTTGTGTCAAAAGTTCCATTGAAACGTAAAAATTTCGCTAAAAATAAATAAGTTAGTCACACACACACACACACACACGAAAAGAAGAAAAGTCTTAAGAGTGAGTTAAACTTTATTTAGTTAACTTAATTTACATTTATTGCACGGGAATCGCCGTGCGGGTACTGCTAGTATAGAATAAAGGAGCATGCCCATTGAGAGTATTCTTAAATTTTTTGTTGATTTACGGCATGTCTAAGGGTTGTTTTTATAGTGTTTCGTTATTTTTACCTCTCTGATGAGTACCTGAAATCGTATCTAATGTAATGAAGTTAAAGCGCCGTTTTTTTTTTTTTTTTTTTTTTTTTTGAGTGCGGGGAGACAGGAAAAAGATTTTGACAAGTACTAGAGAAGGAAATAATTCTACTCGAAATGCAGATCAAGAAAACTCCACCGAAACGTCTAAAAAATCTGATTCAATAAAATCTGATTGAACATTTTATAAAGCATTTTGATCCGTACATCTTGTACGGCCATCTTACAATAAGCGAAATTTGTCTTACGACACGATCGTTAATTTTCGTTCGTAATATCGTTTATGTTTTAAACAACTCTCCATCTGGTTAAGAAATAAATGGCAGATACGGATGATATTAAGGGTTAAGAAAATATAAAAATATATGTGAAACTCTAGCGGTAAATATGCTTAACCAATTAAATCAATTCTTCAAGCATGGTTGCTTGAAGTGTGGATATGCCAGACATTGGAAGTATTTTATGGCACACAGAGCTAACGGTTACGTTTGTAGTGTGAGAAGTTTAAAATTATGATAATACACAGTTTATGTTTTATGTGTTCTTCTTAATGATTTAAAATTATAGTAGGAGTATTTAGCTATTCACATGCGACCTTGGGATTGCAGCTGTGGTACTGTTGATGTAGAAAATGTAAGATTTTGAACTAGTTGGGTACACTACAAAAAATACGGTGTTATTTTTGTAGTATAATACTGGCAGCATATGTTTCAGTTTAAAACTGTGAAATGCACAGTAATAAACTGTTAAATTAGCGATTTTACAGTTTATTACTGTAAATCAACAATGTAACAGCTTATTGCGTCATAGTGTAAAACTAGCAATTTTGCATTTTATTACTGTAAAATTGGCAATTTTGACAGTGTTTTACTATAAAATTAGCTGCATTATGCTATAAAAACAACATCCACTTTTTACAGTGTATAGAATGATTATCTACGTACATCAAACTCATGGGTAACTAAAGGGGATGTTACATGTTTCCCCAGTTGAGGTTATTTTCTCTTTCTGGCAATAATGAAGCCAACTTTTATGTACCTAGTTACTTGCAGAAATGCATCGAGTGTAGTCTTTTACACCAGGAGCAAATTTTTGTGTTTATTTTCATTAACAAGAAAGAGGCGTGTCTAAAGCTGAACTGTTAAAATTATGTTTTGTATCACTCCTACTGGCAAATATTTCTTTCTAAATTTGAAACACTATTTAACAAAAATATGTCGTGGGGTTACAAGTGAAACACACTAAGTCAAAAAATATGATTCTGAGAAAACGCTGATCAATAATTATCATTATTTATTCACTAGCATAGCATTGCATAATAAAGATATGACGTAGTGGGTTTCACCAGTAGAAACAGCTCATTTTTGTGTGTAAGGTAAATTAAAAATCTGAAAATGAATAATTTTGACTTAGTGTGTTTTACTTGTAGCCCCACGATATATCAACTATGTCCATAAGAAATAATTAAAGTACAAAAAATCTCAGTATTTCAATTTTTTACACATTTTTGATTAATAAATATGATTAGCAATAACTCAAATCTACATAATATAGTAAATGAGAGAACAATTTTTTTAGTAATAACACCACACGTACTCCAATTAATTTTTTCGTGTTATAAAATTTGAAAACGCCTTCAAAAAATGAGTTAGTTACTTTGTTTCCTGTTTGACTTCCGGACTTTTGATTGACAAGGAACGAATTGAAATATCTTGTTCCAATATTATCTTTTTCATTTCATTTTGCCATATCCGTAAGGAAAATCGGTTGTCATGGAAGGCTGACTATAACTGCAACTGGGAGTCTATGCAAAATCAATCCGCTTTTACTCGTTTCACAAGCTGTCTGTTTCATGGTTGAAGTTTCCTCTGGAAAACGGATTCTTTCGTTTCTCTCTCCTTTTGAATTGTTTCTTTTCTAACTCTCGTTTCCTTTGGACAACATTGAAGTTAAATCGATGGAAAAGTAGGAAATAGGAAGCGATAGAGCTTTTTCTATAAATCGATAATTCGATATAGGGGATAAGTGTTGTCAAAAATTCATAAAAATTCGTATTTTGAAGAAGGCATATTAACAGAAAAGTTTACAAAACAATTGAAGAGGGAAATATAATTTAATGGAATTTTACGTGAAGTTATAAATCCATTTAATTTAAATGTATTATTATTACTGGGAATTCTGGGCGGAATGAGACATTGCTATAAATATAGCATAATTGCAACAACACATTCAGAGAAAGGCGTTAGAATACTTCCTTATAATAAGAAAGTAGGGATGCACCGATAAACAAATTGTCCAATTACCGATTACCGATTAATCGTCTGTTGATAATCAGCCGGTAATATACAATACTACCAATTTTACCAAAGCTGGTTTTTTTCCTTCTTTCTTTCGCAATTCCGATTTAAAAATAGCTAGGGTAAGTTCTGGTAAGTGCGTCCACGGGGTAAGTGCGTCCACTGGGAATTAAATGAATACTGTCCTGAAATGGCTTCTGCAACACATCGATTATGTTAGATAACTGTCTAATGATAATTTCAATAGGTAGAATTCAGGCCAGAATTCAATAGACGAAACACAATCAGAGACAACTTAAATGTCTTCAAAAAAACTCTGAAGTAAAGATTGAGAAGTTTTTTTTTCAGTTTCTCTTGCAGTCACACCAAGCGATTGAAGTCAAGAAATGCCAGTTATTTCTTTTGAGTAATAGCTACTAATAACAAACATGGAGTATTTTGATCAAATAATCTAACTAAAATTTGTTTATATGACGGTACGCACTTTCCCTTTCTTTAAAGTAAGGTGGGGGTAAGTGCGTACCATTATGATGGGGCAAGTGCGTATCACTATCATGAGGCATATGCGTACTGTTATGCGGAGGCAAGTGTGTACCATTACTTGGGAAATCCGACTCTCGTAATTCACCTTTAATTTTGCTTATAACTATTTTATAAGCCGATTATAAATCCGACGTCATTTCCATCAAGTATTTATATTTACATTGAATGCGGCATAAGATTTCAATTTTATTCATTACCTCTGAAATATATTGGCTTTTAGATATCAGTTAGTAAATTTTTCTTTGAAAATAGCGATCATAACCTATACTTAATTTAAAAAAGAATGACAAATGAAGCAATGAAATTAAGTGAAACACTAAATAAGGAACCAACTGATTCAAAAAACGAAGGTGGAGTAATAAATAAATTATATTTAAGACAATTAAGAACACCTTGGTAAAAACTTTCAATGTACAAGAAAAAAAAAGTACAAGTATCATATCATGATCAATTATTATTATTATTTTTTTGCTCTTTATTTTGTGTTTTTTCTTACTGCTGTTGATTCTAATAAGAAAAATATTTTAAAACCGTATTTATTTAAAAAAAAAGAAAAAGAGCGAATTGTTCACTCAGGTCACCTAACGATCTACCATACAAATAGAATTAAAGAAAATCACAGGGGTACGCACTTACAGCAACGTTATTGGACGCACATGTCTCATCTTACATTTAAGAAGGGGTAAGTGCGAACCCTGCCTTAAACACAGACTGGTTAATGTATTAAACCAAAATAAACTATGTAGACTATAAGTGATTATCACTAAATAAAAACAACTTACATTTGTTCACTTATTCTTATTAAAAGGACAGAGGAAGAATCACAGACACAATTCTCTCAATCTTCAAATCACAGATGTTCGCAAGACACGCGTTGGTATCACTGATTGCGTTTCAGCCATGCAAGCAAGTGCTGATCTCTAGTATTAAGAGTTATCCCAAGGCAACTACCTAACATATTTAATATGTGCCAGAAGTTTTTTCCTGCTCATATTCACATAATTTAAGGTGGACGCACTTACCCCGCCAGGTAGGGAAAGTGCGTACCTTAGAATAGGTGTCATAAACCAGGTCACAAAACCTATGTTTATGGTTTATTTGACATATTATATGTTTGAAAATCTTTGTAAAGGATCTGGAAAGAAAACTAAAAAAAAATTGTGAGTGTACAAGATTTTTCTACAGAGCAGCATCGTTGAGAACATGAACTTTGAAAAAAAGGGTACGCACTTACCAGAACTCACCCTAACAATTTATTTCTGAAAGAAAATTCATTTATTTTTTCAATTTTTCTAATTTTTCCAAAATAATTTCAAAATTTTATCTCATTTCTTTGAACCATTTTTTATATTATTATTGGCAAAAGTGCATTAACACATACCATAATTAATAAACTGCCAATTATGTTACCAAGACATAAAGTTTTTTTAAAAATACGGAGAAGGTTGTGGTGAGCACACTATACACATCCATCTGCAAATTCACTCAGCTCAAAAATCAAATGGAGACTAAAACATTTGAAGCTAGAAGATGCATACATTTTTATCATACTTTCTGCTTCGTTATTTCTTCAAGATAACCTAAATATCATTTCTGAAATCAGATCAGATATAAATCAAAATTGTTTCAAAACATAGAACAGCATCAAACATAATTTTGATGTCGATATAGTACATTTAAAAGAAGAAAAAAAATATTTGTATTCGTAATTACAGATGGACTGAAGCTTCGGCCATTTTACCGCAGTTTTGGTCCGGCAGAAGCATAAGATGTGATTCAGCCGCTTCTGCCTATAATAATTTTCTGTTGCAATGTTTCATTTTCCAATTATAATTACATAAAATATTGTTTTTAAGTTATGCACACTTACAAAATATAGAAAATCATATTTCAATGAAATGATTGGGTGCATTGAGAAATGGAACCAGAAACTCAATTAATGACAGTATTTTCTATTTAACTTGAAAACGTATTTATTCTTATGAAAAAAAAGTTAAATTAAATAACTTTGAGTTAATTATTATATGAACCCTTTAATAGATTTAAAAAGAAACTATTGAAATGTAGCGTTCCTTAACATTTTCTAATAACATTTCTAATGTTGACACTTTCGAAAAAAAAGTAAGTTTTTATTATCGCCTGACCAGCTTTTTTTAAAGTTGTATTTAGTTCAATAGAGTTAGAGTTATAGGTGTGTACAATTTCAGTTTTTGTACAATTAATTAATGTTGACATTTTTTACTCATTTTGCAGATATCAATGACGATTATTAATAATAGTCTAGGATTCTAAAATATCCCAAATTTATCTTAATATATAAAAATTACGTGTCCCTGTGTTTCTGGCCAATGGACTCCTCAGCTACTGAACCGATTTTAACCAAATTTTACACGCAGTTTCAGTTTGGTCCAACTTAAATGATAGGATAGTTTTTATCTCAATTTAGACCGCAATATATTTTTTATTGCAAATTATGTATTTAGCTACCAGCTTTTCTGTGTTCTTGGCTAAGCCTTTTTACTAAGCCTTTTTTGACACCTCCATGACTGAGCGACATAAAGCACACGTTCTGGCAGCTTCTGGAGCGCAGTAAACAGGTAATAATCTTTCTTATCTTAATACAGTAGCCCCTCGTTATATCGCGCCTCGTTATATCGCTCATTCGGATATAGCGCTCTTTTCTTTTGTCTCCAAAAAAAAAAAAAAAAAAAAAACAACTTTTAGTTCGAAACCATTTTTGAGAAAATATGTAAGGTGCTTAGAAAAGGTCTCTTTCTCATTTATTTTATCATCAATGAACAAAACGAAGGTTCTTCTATTCTTCTGAATTCGCTGAAAAGAAGCAGTAAATTCCTGTCACCCAAACATCCCGGAAAACGAATTTGGATTCTTATTTCACCAAAACAATATGTGAATTTTATGTCTGTATACATATTTTTTAAGACCTGCACATTGTAACAACAACTGCTGTGAGTTATATTTTTTGTTACTTTTGACTGAAAAAAAATCGAATGTTCGAATAAATGAATTTTTATGTGTGTGCACAGTATAAGTTACTTGCATGCTGGACAGAAAACTATTTTTAATGACCTCGGTTATATCGTGCTTTCGGATATATCGCGCTTTTTTCTTGTCGCCCTAAAAGCGCGATATAACGAGATGTTACTGTATATAAAAATTACGTGTCCTTGTGTTTGTGGCCAATGGTCTCCTCAGCTACTGAACCGATTTTAACCAAATTTTACGCGCAGTTTCAGTTTGTTTCAACTTAAATGATAGAATAGTTTTTATCTCAATTTAGGACCGCAATAGATTTTTTATTGCAAATAATCTATTTAGCTACCAGATTTTCTGTACTCTTGGCTAAAATTCTTTAAACATACCTGGAATGCCACCACATAATCTGTGGTTAAAAATTGGTTTACCCATAATTCTTCTACGTAATTTAAATCCACCGAGATTATGCAATGGTACGCGTTTAGTTATCAAAAAAATAAACGGGAACATTATTGAGGCAATCATTTTGACTGGCAAGTTTAAAGATGAAATAGTTCTGTTACCACGTATCCCAATGACACCGTCAGAATCTTCAATACCCTTCAAAAGGCTACAGTTTCCCATTCGTTTAGCTTTCGCCAAGTCCATTAATAAGTCCCAAGGACAAACAATGTCAATTTGCGGTTTAGATTTAGAAAATCCATGTTTTTCCCCCATGGGCAACCATAGGTCGCTTGCTCCCGTGTGGGAAAACCGTCCAATCTATTTTTGTTTACAAGAGACAGATTAACAAAGAAAATTGTGCACCGATTAGTGTTGAGTTAAACTGAAATTAAAAATGCTTATAATTCAAAAAATAAGAAATAATATTGGTTAATTATCTACCCTACCTACATTATTAAAAAATAAAATGTTACAATAGCAATTAGCAAATTTTTAATTAACTCAATTGTTACAAGCTTGAATATAATATTTCTAAGTACTAAAATGCTACATTTTTTGTTGATTTTTTGTTTCTAGTAAACTTAGGAAATTTTTGTTCGATTGTTTTCATATTTTGAGCTCAAATTCATATTTATATAAAGTTGATCTCTATAACGGTAATAAAGTTTTTCGTTTCTATTGAAACATTATACACTGGCGGAAAAAAATCTCAACACCAAGAAAGACTTGTGTTAGATAAACGAAATTAGGTAGGCGTGTTTATACAACTGAAAGATGACATCGATTGAAATTTCGTGTTCCGCGCATAAGTGTGGCGCAGCTGGCGTCACTCAGAACATGCAAATAATGCTTGTTTTAAAAGCGTGTTGTGAAGCTCGTGTGTATTATTTTTCCGTGAAATTTGACGAATTGCGTTCATGTTAGCCAGGAATACCTTTAAGAAGACGAAGAAGCCATTATCAACAGCTCACCGAGTTTAAACCAGGTCGTACAATTTGGCTACGAGAAGGTGGATTTTCATTTCGCGATATTGCAGAAAGACTTGGGTGGCAATGTTCCCATCATGCATGATTATTGGAAGCTATGGGCAAGGGATGGTACTACCTAAAGAAGATCGAGTTCCGAGCTGCCACATGGCACGACTGAGAAGGAAGATGGTACCGTCAGGACCCAAAGAACGGTAAGAAACTGTTTACTTCAAGAGCAGCTCCGAGCCAGGCAGTCTGTAGCCGGTAATCCATTGACTGCAAACCGTTGCCTTTTCCGACGGCAGTGGTGCCATGAGAGAGCTCACTGGAGGTCGGAGTGGAGATCTGTTGTAATTTTTGACGAAAACAGATTCTGAATTAGTGCCAGTGGTGGCTGTATATTGGTCAGAAGGACGCCAGGGGACCGCCTGCATTCAAGCGGTCTACGGGCCTGACACACGGGACTCACATCTGGAGTTATAGTCTCTGGAGCAATTTCCTACGACAGCAGGGGCATTCTTGTGGTTATCCCAAACTCACTGACTGAAAATTTGTCATCAGTCTGTTAATTTAACCAGTAGTACAGCCCTTCATGAGCAGCATTCAAGGGAGCGTTTTCCAACCGGATAACGCTCGCCCTCACATCGCTGCTGTAATGCAATGTGCTCTACAGAGTGCTGACATGTTACCATGACCTGCAAAATCACCAGGTCTGTCTCCAATTGATAACGTATGGGATATCATTGGACGGCACCTCGAGCATCATCCACAGTCAGCAATGACGGTCCTAGTATTGACGCAACAAGCATGGCACCTCATACCACAAAGTGACATTTGGCACCTGTATGACATAATGCATTCACGCTTGCAGGCTTGCCTTCAAAATTCTGGAGGTTACACCCTCTATTAAATTAACATAATTTCACATTTGCACAGCATTTTCTTGAGCTTAAATTAGCCAGTGATCTTGTACATTTAATCAATTAAACATGTTAACTAGACAATTGCATTACCCAAATTTCATTACTTTACGGCAATTTTTTCTTGGTGTTGGGATTTTTTTTTCCGCCAGTGTAGTTTAACCCATACCTTAGCCACAGCAACTCGTGGCCGGGTCAGCTAATATATATATATATATATATATATATATATATATATATATATATATATATATATATATATATATATATATATATATATATATATATATATATATATTGTTTGTTCGAATGGGGCTGCGTGAGCCACAGCATTGGGTCTTTTGCAGACCCAATGCGATCCCCGATAAAGCATCCGGTCTTTGCATTGTGCCACCATTAAGGCGCTGATTCGGTGGCACAGCTAATTTTGACGCCCAGTTACGCCAGATGGAGGCACCTGGGCTCTTTTCGATGCGAAACTGAACCAGAAATTTTAATTTTGCTGAAGGATAATCAAATTGTGCTGAGGATTTTCTGCATCACAAAAACCCACCGACTAGCTACCGCAGGTCAGAACCCGGTACCACGGCGTGGTAGACCGACGCCTTACCATCACGCCACCAGCCGACATGTCCCGAAAATTAACAAAAAGTAAACTGAAGCTGAATTCATTTTGTGTCGAGGAAAATACGAGGAGAGTCAATTTCTTGCATACCCACCTTTGATGAATGTTTTTAAGTTTCGATTTTATTTGTTACTAAAAAAATACTGCATGATAAGTAATTAAAAACGCTTGTAAATGACTCTAAAAAAATCAACTTAAATTCAAATTTTTAAAAGTAAAAATATTTAGACATCTATTACACACACACACACACAATACACAGAATATTAACCCTTAGTTTGGCCATGTATCCTGCAGGATACATCACTTTCTACATTTTTTTATTTGAATTAGCGCCCTCTAGGGGCTGGCTTTTAACCTATAGCATTATTTGAACCTTCTTTTTCAACATCTGTCTTTACTGTGGCTATTTACAAAGCAACGCGTTCAGTATTAAGTTTATAAGTGTTATAGTGTGTTCTGCCAAAACAACATGGCGTCACGTCGATTACAGATATGTTCTCTTTTATTTTTTTATTATTTGCTTATTATTTTTATTGTTTATAAAATCTACAATAGTGCCAAATCTGTTGATATTGTGATTGAGTGAGCCACGTTTTATGTATTCTTATTTGCTACTTTGGCAGTGTATCCTGCAGGATACACAATTTATAAACCCGATTTTCTTTTCATTTTTTCCCATGAAATTTTTTAACTATATAATATTTATGCATTTTACCCCCAAAAAACTAAAATAAAATTTTTTTGTCAAAATTTTTAAATTTTTGATCTGTGCCAAACTAAGGGTTAACATACAATATGAAAAGCAGCTAATTTCAAGTTTATTCTGTGATTTAATAGTTGATCATATTCATTGGTTTTGTTATAAACATCAACTAAACTGTAGAACATATTTTTTATTATCCAAATAGTGCTTCATTATATTTTGCAGTAACGATATTGGTAATGTCTTCTTTTCTGGTATTACAGCCGAAGCTTCAATCGATTCTGCTGCGTTAGTTGGGCAAAGCTTATTTATTCGGCGATTCGGCCAAACTCGCTTCGTGCCACCTCTACTCGTAACATGTAAAAGTATTTCAAATTTTAAACAAGCAACTATTTGGTGCGACCGATAAATAAAGTAGTTAATAGACATTACTCCAATTAAATGTATACTTTTTAGACCATTATCGTTTTCACGATACACGAAGCTATCTTGTTTTTTAAAACACGGCAATATAAAATATGCCAAGCATAAAATGTAAAAGCACCTTTTATATTACTTTGAAATGAGAACCTAAAAGAAGTTTTGGATTGTTTGAACTTTTCTCTCTCTAGCGTGAGTGAACTCAATTTTTGACGCTAACTTGTGCAAAAGAAATCAAATCACGCAATCTTCTCTTGTATAACATGATTATGAGCAAACAAAAAGTAATGAGAAATGGCGTAATATGGTCAAAAAAGGAATTTATTTTTGTTTGGAATTACATGTGTAAACCTCTCCGGAGATAAAATAATTACTGCAATGCATTTAAAACTGAACAATTGCTTTTTAAGGTTTTTTTTTCTCTTTTTGGAATAAAAATATCATGTATATATTTTTTATTTTTTTTAAAAAGTATCAAAAACTAGATTTCGTTTCACAAAATACATTTAAAAAAACAATGATATATTTAAATCTACTCATATTTGATCAGTAGAATCACATAGTGTCAAAGGAATTCAGCATTTGTGCTTAGAAGGCTGGTGAGCAAATAACGAAGTTGTAATTTGAATGGCTTTAATGAGCAATGAGACAGATTATTTTATCGAAGGAAAGACTACCATTCTGAAAACCAAGTTCTAACGCCTAGAACGTAAAAGGTTTTATAGGATCTGAATTTGTATCTCAACACATGTACTCTATACTGTATGTTTTTCCCGATTTAGGTACAATTTTTTATTATTACTTTTTAACTGTTACTTGCATATAGGCTCTAATAAACCTCATCAAGTATCATATATTTTAAAGAAAAAAATTATGATACATATTACAGTTTAATTTAAAACCCGTTACTTTTAAACAGCCTTGTTAAAAATAATTATCTCATTTTTTTTTTTTTTAATTTTTCCAATAATTTATATTGAAATAATTTTTCAAACAAGATTAATTTTTATAAGGAATAAGACCTCTTTTAAAAATAAAAACTTTTAATATGGGATCCAAATGTGAAACACCAAATAATTTAAAACGTTTAAAGCCACAAGCATAAAACCAAAATTTGAAGGACTGCGTGAAGCTAAAGGTATTATTTTCTGTATGAGTCATTAACCCATTAATGCCTAGCGTCCCTTTTTAGGGACGGTCCAAAAAAGGGTCTGAATTTCCCCAAAATGAACATTTCAACCAAATAATAGTGTTTAATGAGTACCTTGGTATTGTTTCAATTCGTTATTAACAGATTGCAGCACGTAACCATTGTAAAGTGCGTTCTGTAGCAGTTTTAATAGGATCTTTATCAAAAATGACATCGTTCACAATCTCAAGAAAAAAAGCTAAGTTTTCAAAGTTATTCCCAGCTTCCCAGTTTGCGTTAATTGCTGATTTTATTTCTTCTTATAAAATGTATGTTTAAATATTACATCGTAGGCAGAAAAAAATTTTAGTAAAAAAAGTATGTACCCTCTGGGGTCTATCGTAGCTTTTAAGGGACGATTTTTCTTTCCTTAATAAAACAATTATTTTTTACATAATATTTTTTTTATTATTTTTCCTGTCCATTAAGCACTGTTTGTAACCAGTATACAAAATATCTTTGGAAATAAAAATGTCAGGCATTAATGGGTTAAAGGTAAAATTTTTAAGCGATAAGAAGATAAATTATGTTTAATATTTATAAGTTATATAAATTAGACAATTATTACGAAAATTGACAGTGGTAATGTATGATTAAAATTAGCATACGAAACTTAGATTTGAATACAAAATTACAAAAGAGGAAAGAAAATGGCTTAGATTTGCGTACTTCCAGCTCTGTCCACCTCTAGGAATATCGTTTCTTACTAAAAAAAATGAAAATTATTTTTACATAAAACATGTAGTAAAATGGCGTTAAACATCGTTACCAAGGAATGTTTTTTGAATGAAATCAAATACCAGTTTACCATTGTTAATAATTCGGACTCGTTTACATTAGACGATACGCTACTAATTTATCAAAACATAAGACACGTTCCTTAAAAAAAATTTTAAACTTTGCACTACGAAATGAGTAAGACAAGACAACAAATGTGATTTCGTAAATACTTGCTGTGGAGACGTTAAGCTTAAATAATGTACGTAAAACCTTTAATATGCTAAATAGTATTTAACCAAAAAGAAGCCTACCCTATTTTTAAAATGTAATATTTTTTCTGAAATCCATATAAATAAAATAAAAAATATATCTATGTGTATTAGGGTGATTCAGAAATGTATGGAAAAAAATAAACTTTGTATTTTTGTGCGTCTTACCCTCTTATTTTGTACCACTATATACACTGATTATTTGTGCAAAATTTTGGCAAAATATATTAATATTTAAAGGTCGCTCAAACGCCTTGAAATTTCGTGATATTGACAAAAACGTGATCGTAAATGATATCTATAGAAAAAAGTAGCCTTTGTATTTTTGTGCGTCTTACCCTCTTATTTTGTGCCACTATATACACTGATTATTTGTGCAAAATTTTGGCAAAATAAAATTAATATTTAGAGGTCGATCAAACGCCTTGAAATTTCGTGATATTGACAAAAACGTGATCGTAAATGATATCTATAGAAAAAAGTAGCCTTTGTATTTTTATTCGTCTTACCGTCAGATTTAGGCCCTTTACACCCTATACACTGAATTATTCGCCCAAAATTTTAGTAAACTATATTTACATTTAGGAGTACTTCAAATTTTGTGATAGTGGCACAAATGCGAACGTAAATAATAATAATAATAAAGTTACTTTATTGCTTTTTTATATCTCCAAAGAAAAAAAGCGTGCAATCACAAAATGAACTATATATCTGAAAAACCAATAAAATGCAGAAAAGTACGAAAACTAATCAAATACGGAAAAGATATAAAAACAAACTTAAATACATTAAATATATAGAAATTCGCTCATTAATTCTTGCAATATTTTTTAAGGTTACTTTTTTGCAACTTTGAAACCTTTTCTCTGTTCCTGTACCATTTGAAGAAGACTTCTTTGTTTTCGTCGTTAGTGATAGTCTTAAAAAATGCTTCAATAAGGGCCATGCCACGCTCCGTATTGTCGTTTACAATCCTCAGTTTCTTTGGTAGTATAAAGCCTTGTTGGTAGCTATCTTAAAGATTCGAATGCTCAGGATCAAACTGCTTATATATTTTGAGTTTCTTCTTTACATGAATAAGGACGCTAAAAATATTCCAAATCATTTCTTAGTGCTTGCACAAAAAGGGTTACTGGGAACCCAGCTCCTTGATATTCTTTCCCATTAACGATAAGAATGTGAAAGAAATCACATTCATATGTTACGAATACCTTTTGTTTGTCCAGCTGCAAGTTTGAACTGGTTGGGAAATATCCATAACTTGAAGCCATAAAGAATCTTTAACACAGATATAACACGAGGAACCACTCCTGCAACACGAAAACATACACCAAGAGAAGGTGCTCTGCTCAAGAAAATCACACTAAGCTCTAGTATCTTCCTTAGACACTTCTTTTACATGGGTCATCAGAAGTTAACTTTGCGCAACTTCCATTACTAGTTGCACGTTGCTCTGAATGTGCTACCAACTCCTCAACCTCATCGTTCCTCACTCCAGGTTTAAAGATAGAATGCTTTATTCTGGACTATGATTGCTAAAACCGCTTAAAAAGCAGTATTTTAGACCCAATGGCAGTGGATGGTTCCAAGCAATTGTGTGAACATCGCATCTGACATTGCACGGAATCAAATACCCCAATTCTACTTATTTCTTGGTTTATCAGTTAAAATACCGAGAGACCAAGAGTAGAATAGATTTCGGTTGTAATACCACAGAAAACACAATGTCTAAAATATAATGGCGGAAAGCACATTATAAAAGTTGCTTCCCTAGTTTTTTTTATCCCCAAGTTCAAACATGCTCCAACTTTAGTACCGGCAATGCATGTCGTATTGAAACACATACCACGTACGGGCTCAGTAAGTTCCCGTTTAATCTAACTGGTTATCGTACAGCAGCATTTTCCGTAGCAATTCCAATGCCTGGCTAACTTACTAGAACCCAGAAGTAAATCATCAATGCTTGTGGTCCTGATACTAATACTGGTATGAAACCCGCCGATCATCCTTCATTTTCCCAATATATTTTGCATAAGTGTTTCGTTCCAGTGAACTATCAAAGGAAGTCCTAGATTTAAACGACTTTTGTAAGTTAACGGCCAATTCAGAGCGAATAGTTTGTATTTACCGTTCTATGGACGTTGTCAAATCCTCCCCATTTTGACCCATACTTTGTACTGTAGCAGCTACTATCAAAGTGGCTTTCTGTCACTTATACTGGGCCCTGTCTAGAGTGGATGCTAGGTGTTTTAGCCAAATAAACTCATACACCTCAAACAACCGAAAAGAAAACAAAAACCACAGCCCGAGCTTGCAGCTGCATTTTCTACCCAAACTCAGGTAAGAGATAATGCAGCTTTGGATCGGGGGGGGGGGGTAATCGTTACAACTCACTTTGAGCTATTATTTTATTGACTAATTACTTAGTAGAGTAAACTAACGTTTTAATGTTCCATTTTATATGAAGAATAATATTATTTCGGGTAATGAAGCTATATACTCCAACTCTCGAAATTGCTAATTTTCAACAGAATTCAATCGCGTTGAGCGACCTCTAAATATTATTCAATTGAGCTAAAATTTTACATACATCACATTCATGAATAGTGTAACAAAACTGCGGGGTAAGACCAGAGAATTTCAAAAAAAAATTTTTTTGAATCACCCTAATGTGTATGAATGCTCTCTATATAAATCCAAGGTGTACTTCAGATCTCGATCAAATTTGGCAAGAAGGTACTTGGCCACCCGAAAAGAGTCGTAGTGGCGGGGGGTGGTACACAAAAAACACAAAAAAAGAAACAAACCGCTCGAATTTTTATTTAATTTAAGGACCCAAAAGGGAGTGAAATAGCAATTTCTAACCAAAATAATTATGGAATCTTCTCGATTTTGGTCTCATTGGGAAGATCGAGAAAAGTTCCTTTTAAGAAGATTTCAATCTTATGATCGTGAAAACTGCTAATTGATAACTTTACCCGGAAAATTGAAGAAAATTTTAAGTTAGTAAAAATCTATTCTTTCAATTGGATTAATAAAGATCGACTGCTCTAATTAGCGTGAAATAAATCATTGATAAGAATAGGCTGATTAAAAATATGTTGTCATTTTTTTTTCTTTTTTTAGCCTGAACAAATTAAATTCTTACTTTTCCTTTGAGACTTTTTCTGTAACGAGGGGACTCAAAACTGTTTTGTTGTTTGATTTATATTTTGTACTGCGTGCCGGCAAAATATCGATTTTAATCTAATTAGGCCTTTTGGGCACGTATCACTTGGCAAAACATTTATTCTCAATGTAGACCGTGGAAAGCCTGGCCACGCATCTAGTAAGTAAGTAAAAATAGCGAGATATACCTCATCATAAAAAAAATGGTTTATTCTAAATATAACAACATGATTTTCTAAATTAGGCATTTATATACTATTCATTTGAAAGAAACAGAGATATAAATAAAAGCAAGCATAAATGAAACAATGCATTTAGGAAGAAACATACAACAGCTATAAAAGTACTCCCAATTTCTTATAACTCCCGAGTGAGCATTTTTAATGTATTTCTTCGGAAGTTTACGAGATATCTATTCTACAAGCCTTGTGTGGTGATTTACGCTTCGTTTATTTGGTATCGGAAGAGAAAAGGAACAAATTGAGGAATTTGAGCGTGAAGTTTTCTGTCATGTGTTTAATTACGTTACGCGAGAGATTTTAGCGGTGATTTACTGTTTCAAACAAAATATAAAAAAAACACTGCAAATACTAAATGATTTTTTTACAGTATAATACTGTTTAGCAATAAACTTTAAAACTACTAATTTTACAGTATAAATTGCTAATATTACAGTAATAAACTGCAAAACTGATAATTTTACACTTTTAAACTGGAACCTCTGATGACCAGAATTATACTATTATTTTTACAATATAATAGTTACTTGTTTAGTAATAAGCTGTAAAACTACTAATTTTACAGTTATACACTGTAAAATTGCTAATATTACAGTAATAAACTGTTAAAACTGATAATTTTACACTTTTAAACTAGAGCCTCTGCTGCCAGTATTATACTAGTGTTTTACAGTATAATGCAGCTAATTTTATTTTAATAAACTGTAAAAGTGCTGCTTTTACAGCTTTTACTGTGCATGTTACTGTTTTAAACTGGAACCTCCGCTTCCTGTATTGTACTGTAAAACAGTATACATTACAGTGTACAGTACAAACAGGTGTGTCTAAAAAAATAAACTACCTTGATTCAAGTAATTTCAGATCCGCAATATTTAAAATATTATCGTATGATAATAATCTGATAATAGTCAGCTAAAGTGTTTTACGAACGTTCCAATCGAGGGTGCATTGTTATGCCTTCAAAGAAGACTTTCAGAATGTCATTTCACCTCTAAGGAATTTGAGGAATTAATTTTCCTTACCCGTACGTGTATTAAGCAATGTTCTTTTGCTTTCAATGGGAAATTTTACACTATGTCAGATGGTCTGGCTATGGGTAACCCATTAAGCCCCATTCTTAGCGATATTTACATGCATTATTTTGAGGTTAAGTTGTTCCAAAAATTACAGTTTCAATTTTATGTTAGATATGTTAACGACTGTTTTGTTTTAATGAACCATAACCAGTTTCAAAATGACGATATTTTATTCGTTTTAAATTTTATAGATCCTCATATTCAATTCTCTTGTGAGAAAGAACAGGATAATTGCATTCCCTTTCTTGATGTTCTAGTTTCTCGTACAGAATTCGGCTTTGAAACTACAGTTTATCGCAAACCTTTTGCTGTCTCGTTAACTCTTCATCGACTTTCATCTCACCCTCCTAGTCAAAAATATGCTGCATTTAATTCTTTTGTTTACCGTGCTATTAATCTTTGTTCTTCACCGGAACTTCTTAATGCTGAACTCAACTATCTTAAAGCTGTGGCTATTGATAGAAACTATCCTCATACTTTGATTGATTCCATTTTTAAAAAACTTTCTAATAAATCCGAAAGGAATATTGTTGAGAAAACTGTCATCAGAAAGAATTTGGTTGTTTTGCCATTCTTTCCCTCTGTGAGTTATCAGGTTGCTAAGATTCTCAAACGTTTCAATTTCCAAGTGGTATTCTCCCCAACGAATAAACTATGTTTCTCTTCTCTTAAAGATCCCATTCATCCTCTTAACAGTTGTGGTATTTATAAAATTAATTGCATTTGCAATCTCTCCTATATAGGACAGACGCGACGGGCTTTGAAATTCCGCCTAAAAGAACATCAGAATTATGTGAAAAAGCAACAATTAAATAAGTCTAGTATTGCGCAACATTGTTGAGACAAGAATCATTCTTTCGATTTTAATTCCTTTCAAATTGTCCAAAAATGCCCCAACCCATCAGATCTTGATTTTTGGGAATCCTTCCACATTTTGAAAAACAGTTCGGACTTAGTTAACGATATAAATGCTATTCCTTATTTTTCTGCTGTTTGGCGTCCGTTTGTAAATTCTAATTGTTAGCCCTTTGGCTTTTCGTGTCGCTTATCTTTACATTTCAATTTTTGCTCACACTTTTTGATTTAAAATTTTATTTCATTTTATTTCATTCTGTTTTCTTCTGCTGTTTTTCTGTGTGTTACAATTGCTTCGGTACATAATTTTCCTATTCGCAAATTTATTTCTAATTTATTCATAAGTGGTTTCATTTTTTGACAATGTTTATGATCTATCGGATCTTTTGGAAATTTATTTCTTAACGGTTTTTTCTTGATGGTTTCATTTAATAAATTTCGGCTCTAAGCATTGTCTTGTTTGTTTTGTTAATATCCAATTTTTGCTATTTATACTATCTTTTGTTCGAATGTGTTGCTTTTATCGGATGATTCTTCATCCTAAAGCTCACAATTCTTGCATTGAAAAAATAGGCTCCTTGTAGCCCCGAAACACGTGTCTGCAGTATACCTGTATATTTGTGCATTTATAACGTTGAATTTATACTACTGAAATGCTTTTTTTCTTTATTAACTATAGTTCTTTAAGTAATTGCGAAAGTCTAGTTATTTATTTTGATATTGTCTCGTATGGTTTGTGACTGTAAATAATCTTAGTAAACACTAGCTCATTTTAAGTTTGGTGAGATGTAAAATCTTACTTTTGGGGTACCAACTTTATCAAAGTCACTTAAATATCATTACGTTGTCAAGTTACATATCCAAACAATTGAGATGTATATGAACTTATAAAACTTCCAACCTACTTAATCTCCATCAATTCAACACCCAAAACCTTAAACGAAAATGATTCATGAACAAATGAAATATCTTGAACAATTCCTCTTCTAGGGACTTTTAAGAGGATGAAATACTTTTGAGTTTCAGGATGTGAAAGATAGCGAAAGGTTATAAAAAATAAAAAAAAGATGAAGTATCTATTGTGCCCTGTCAGTATAATGTCTCTGCAATCCTCTATCAATCAGTTCCTACCGACAAAGCTCGCCCTTCACTAGCTTCCGCTAAGGATATATATCTAAAATGGAAGTACGGCGTTTAACAATGGCTTTTCAGTGGAGACGCCTCAGAGTGATTTACACTTTTGAATTTTGTTGGAGTGTATCAGAAGGACCATTTGAGTGATTTTCCTGGATAGTTATTTTAAGTGGATGATAGGACTTTGCATAAGATATCTCAATGTTCGATGGGTCATTTTTTTCTGAATCCATAAGCCTTGTCTTTTGTTTCAAACGAATTGGAGTCGTATATATATTTTTTTTTTGTTCTTCGTCAAATCGTTCTATGCAGAAAATTATAAACTTGGAGTTACCTTATCAGTCGTCAAAAAATTACAATTAAAGCATTAAAAAATATCTTTTAACATTCCTTCAGAAATTAAGTGACACATTATGTGTTTTAAGATGATTTCTATATCTATTATTATTATTTTATTTTTAAATAAATGACATTTGCAGTTAAATTTATGAGTCAGAACATTATATTTTTCACTATATTATACTAGCAAAAGATATACGTCACAAGCAGCAATTTGAAGATAAATATTTTAATGCATATTTTAAATGTAAACTTGTATCAAAATATACATTTAAGCAATCAGTAATGAATACAACTATTAGTCAAATATAAACAAGCGCATTTTTCAAAAAATTGCGTTAAATAGTCATTAAAATATTCAACACAAACTAGAAACAGTTATGAGTGAATTTTATTTACAATCCTCCTTTCAAGTTATTTGGCTCGAAATTTGTTTTTGGCGCTCGTTATTTACGTTTATTATTCATGTAACATACAATCGAATCATTACCCTAAAAAACATGAGTTATATAAGAGCAGTTTATTGTAAAACAATTAATAAAAGCAATCACTTGTCAAAACACTCACATATATTACTGGGACAATACTGTGGTCCAAATTAGTATACATGTTTAATTAAAAATACATGTATTTTTGAAGTAAAACTATACACAATGAGAAATATTTTTTGATATTAAAAAAAATCATACAATAAATATATTATATAGAGAAGGACTTACATTATTTTATACGAGCTTTTACAAAATTTGTTTCTATCGAAAGAAGGGATAAAGATAAATCGAATTCGATTGACATAGTACTGCTTAAGTTACGAATTCTCTGTATTTGCTTTAAAATGTATATTTTGAGATGAAAGTCTTTGAGTTTCATGTAGAACAACATCCTAAAAAAATAATATTTCAGTCATAGTATTGAATTTTCGAAGCTTTTGAAATATAATAGTATTTCAAAGGGGGAAAAAACAAGCTTTTACATAATGGGCATTAAATATAATATTTTGGAGGAACAAAGTACGTACTCATAGAGTACAGTAGGAGTTGCTACTTTGTCTTGAGTCTATGGAAAAAAAAAAAAAAAAAAATATATATATAATAATATATATATATATATATATATATATATATATATATATATATATTATATATATATATATATATATATATATATATATATATATATATATATATATACATAGATATATATATATATATATATATATGTATCAAAACAGAGACTTATAATAGCTCATGAAGATTAACTGTGTCATAAAGTGGAGAACAGAAATAAATAGAACAACAATGAGAAACATCAGGAAAAACATTTAAAACTACTTGAAATTTAAAACTAACATGTAAAACATCAACATGGGTAATGCGCTGCTTAATCTTCAGAGGGCAGGAGCAGCATATAGATTTTTTAGATTCAGCTTTGCAGGTTTCATGAGTGTTTGTTTGAAATAAGTCAGCAGTGATTAATAAACTTGATTAGCTTTTGCTTTTTAATCTTTGAAAGATTAAGAACTTTAAAAGTATAAAATTTATGCCACTAATTTATTTTATAATGTTTGTACTGAATTTGAATTTAAAATGCTGACAAATTACAATCCAATGCACCCTGCCCTTACCTGGAAAGCAAAAAAACGTGCACATATGTGCACGTTCTTTGACCTCTAATTTTGATGACATATGATTCAATAGATATTTTCCACAAAAGATGGCATTTATGGGAATTGTATTTGTCTGGGGGGGATCAAAGAATTTAGTTCTAGACTAGATGCAATGTCTCCAGATTGCTCATTGTCATTAGGGTATCAGCATCTCTTAGGTTATTAGTTTGTAGGACGAATAAGGAACTATTTTTAAAATTAAGAGTTCAATAAGAGTCTTCATGAAATTCTACACCGCTGTTATAAAAATATACTTTTTTTGTGAAAACATGAGGGATAAGAATCAAGCGGGCTTGGATAAGCAAAATTCGAACATTTCTGCGCATGACTCATTCTTTCTCATATTTCAATAGCATCCGTCTTCGGCAATACCCTTGACGGATTCCTTTTAAATTCAGAAAAATGACAAAACGTCATGATCAACGCTGACTGCTCAATCACTTGAATTGAGGTAACAGACTGAACTCACAAGGGGTCATGTAAGGACGGATGGTAGCATATTGAACTGCAGAATATTTTTTTTGCCAAAAACGTCTAACTCAAGTACGAGAAAAAACAGCACCAACGCCTTTTGCATTCTTTGAATGGCTTTCACTTGTCTATTGCCCAGTTTTTGGCTAAATTTAATGAAGAAACACTGATCCAATTCTGCCGTTATCCTTCTTTTTCTTTCTATTTTCTTTCTTTTTTTTTTAATTAATGAAATCTGATGAGAACTCTTGACACTGTTTTAGTTAAATTCTGTTACCCAACGACAGAAGCTATTTACAGACGGGACAACAATTACGAATGCGCTTAAACGTTTCAAAATCAGCTCGCGCAAGCGCATTTAATTCATATCCATCTGGTTTGCCCCTAAAAATGAGCTAGGTAGATGTTGTTATATAAAGGGGGAAAGGGGGGGGGGTAAAATACGTTTTTCTCTTTTATCATTATTTTTTTCTTGCCTGTATTTTTATTTTCAAATATAGAAACAATATTCAAAAAACCAAATATAGTCATTTAAGGACATCTCGACACTCAGGAGATCTCGACACTTTTAAGGAAATCCCCCAGTAGACCCCCCTGCACCCTGGTGGCGAAAGTGGAAACTGTTGTATTGAAATGACCTGAGAGTGTAGTGCGTCATTTTCAATCGAAGGTGTAGTGAAGTCTGAGATTCATCAAGAAAATAACCATCATTTATGTGTCAGGTAAGTGTTTCATAGTTTATAATGCATGCAGTATAAGATTGACTTTTGTAACAATGATAAATGGGGACGATGGCTTTGATTTTTGATGATTTTCGAATGGCTGGCTAGTAAGATTAGACATTCAAGAACATGGCTGCGCAAGCAAAAAGTTTGCATAACCTGTCAGATGGCAGTGCTGCCATCTTTCACATAAATGTGTAACTTGGGGAGATCTCGACATTCTATTATGGGGAGATCTCGACAGTCGAGTTCTCCCTTATCGGCCTGTCGAATTCTCCCTGATTAGTACATTGTAAGTCTTGTATGCTGATATTTCTTTTCTCGATAGTTTGCGAACAAATTAATATTTTTTTCTTCTTTTTTATGATATTTTAGGGTTGAAAATGCCTCGCATTTATGATTATAAAGGAGTACTTGGAAAATGGAAGCCTGAAGATATGGCGGCTGCCATACGATAGGTGAAAGAGAACAAAATGCCACTAGCAACTGCGGCCAAAAAATTTGATGTCCCGAGGAATACATTAAGGACCAGGGTACTAACAGGTGCAGTATCAAACCGGCAAATTGGAAAGGGAGCAACATTCGATGATGCTATGGAAAAGGAACTGGTTGAACATTTATTGCTGCTGAATTCCAAGGGGTTTGGCATGACCGTAAATGATATTAGGAAACTAGTATTTAAATTTGCGGAGAAAAGGAATCTAACTCACCGGTTCAACAAAGACAGCAGCATGGCAGGATATAACTGGGTATATTCTTTCTTAGAAAGACACCCCTATTTGTCAGTAAGGAAAGCCCAAGGCTTGTCCTATGCACGTTCCAGAGGTCTCAATAGAGACGAAGTACGAAATTTTCTTGACAATTTACGCGAAATTTATGATGCGTTGGACCTGTGGGAAGAACCAGCAAGAATTTTTAATGCCGATGAAACTGGACTGCAGCTAATTTTTAAACCTGGTAAAGTGATTTCTTCCAAAGGCAAAAAGGATGTGTACCACGCCACGACAGGAGAAAGGGGTCTACTGTTACTGCTATGGTTTGTAACATTGCAACAGGAAGTGCCATCTCTCCCTTTGTCATAATGAAGGGTATTAGAAAAAAACCGTCGTATGCCAAAGGTTTACCAAATGGATCAACTTTAGAGATGTCAGACTCTTGATACATGACCAGCGAAGTATTCAACAAATTTCTTGACCATCTGAACAAATACAGACCAAAAGGCAAAATTTTACTCATTATAGATGGACACGCCTACACTGAACAAAGCGTCACTGTTCGGAATTGAGATGCTATGCCTCCCTCCACATAGCACTCACAAATGCCAACCCCTTGATGTTTCTGTACGGAATAGGAGAAAAAAACAAGAATCGGCCGTTTTAACATCCGTAGAGTACAGGAATCAAATGCGCAGAATAACACCAACACAGGGATCTAGACGTCCGGGAGGAACTCAGTCCAGTTCCTCGAGAGATCTCCATGATAGTGAAAATTACTGTGGCGAGTGCGGTGGGTATTACTTTGATGATACCGACGGACAGAAGAGGGTGAAATGTGTTGGAGAATGTAATACGTGGTTCCATGAGGCTTGCGTACAAAATGGGAAGGAAACCCAGTGTACATGCAACAAATGTACATAGTTAAAAGGGGCGATATATATTGTTGCATTGTATAATATATGTTTATTACGCAAATCTCTCTTTTCCATATTTCACAGAAGTAAAAAAACATTGTTTTGAATTGTACCTGCCAGCCCGTAGGTGCCTGTCGAGATCTCCCGCAGTTAAGGGAGAAGTGGACATTTTGCTTTTATTTTTTCATAGTATTTATATGACCTATGATGTTTTTCAGGGTAAATCATTACACAGGAATAATACAGTCTAATAATGGAATAATTGTTTTCTGTAAAAATAAATAATAAAATCCTTAAATATTAACCAGTTATTTATGATTTTTCCTTAAGGTGTCGAGATGTCCTTAAATGACCCTAGTTAAACATAATTTTATCTGTTAAATAAAACCCGTCAAAAATTTAATCGAATCATTTAAGATATTGTTATTATTACTCTTTGTTTATTTATTTATTTTATTTATTTATTTTATTTATTTATTTATTTATTTATTTTATTTATTTATTTTATTTTATTTTATTTTATTTATTTATTTTATTTATTTATTTATTTTATTTTATTTTATTTATTTATTTTTTCAATTTCTTTTATGCCATTTTCCCTTTCCTTCTTTTCCACTTTATTTGGAGGATCCAAAACATTGTCTAGACGCAGAAATACATACTTTAGGTAAACACGTTCTGAACACATAAACATTAACATTGCACAACACAAGCACAATGGCAAATGTATTCCAATGCAATGTGTGTTTCATAAAGCTATAATGAAAATAAATTTTCCGTCTTAACACATGTATTATATAAATTACATAAAATCATTCTTGATGTTAAACATTAAATAAGATTAATATTAATACAGTATAGATACGTGTTTTTGCACAACTATGTTCCTTTTACCTTCAAATTTAAACACGGCAAGGATTTTTTTATTGTCTTTTAATATACCCATGACAGCAAAGTCTGAAAAAGAAAACCTTTAAATGAATAAAAAAAGAAAATAATGTTTCTGAAAAAAAATACATTTAACGTCTTAATCAAGCCATTTATCCAAATTTTCCTCTGAGCCACCTGCGAATAATAGCAGAAAACTACAAGAGTAAATGTGTATCATCATATAGCGTAATTCTTCTTGGTTTAAGGAGATAAAACGTAAAGCTCGTAATGTCAAAAATATTCCCTTTGCTTCAAAAGCTAGTGATGGTCTTAAACTAAACTCAAATTTCTTCCTTCCTTTTCACTAGGTTCTGGTAATTACATTTCATGCCCTTATCTTTTCCACCCCCCACAAGCAATTTCTGTTCGTCTTTCTTAAAAAGGAAAAAACTGTTCTACCCTCCCCGTCCTAATGTGCAAGAGGCTCTCTTTCTTTTTACCTCCACAGAAGGAGCTTAACAACATAGTGTAGATTGTATCTGGGTGTAAATTACCGTGAGCCTCGCTGCAAATTACAGAATAATTGCATTCGCTTTTCATTGCAAAGGCGATATTAAATTTTCGACTCGCAGGGCATGTCGTTTCTGACGCCTTGTTCGTTTTCTCTCTGCGAGACTGCAGAGTATAAAATTTATGCAGCTCGGTCATAAAGTGCAAGAGTTGAGTCCTTGTTTGCGGTGGGTTATTATTATTTTATCCTTAAAAGCAGAGGAGAGGTGTGATGGGGTTATATATTCATGCATAAAAACATCTTACATTCACGATGGAGGAAAGTTGAGTCAGCTTTTGCGCATGCAGAGGCTTTAAAGACGAAATCCGCTTCTTTTTAAGTTCTGGGTAGCATTAACAACAGGGCGCTGCTTGTAACAATAAATTCCAATTTATTTTTATGCCCTTTAGTTAAATGCATGAAAGCGCATGCTGAACTTACTGCTATTAAAATATGAGGAAAGAGAAGTTAGTGAATGCTTATTGAAAATTAGATTGCATTAAATGTTATTTATGAAATTTCGTTAAGGGAATGACAAAATATAGAAATTCTGAAATGTGTATATTTATTGTTTATTCTAAATGATAGAAATGGCATTATTTAATTCCTCCAATAATTTAGTTATACAACGTGCCCCTGTTTAACTTTCAAGTGGCCTATTTTTTCGCGACCATTCGTTCTAGATTTGACATTTCTTTAGAAAAAAAGTCAAAATAAGAAATAGTTAAGTTATTAAAAATATGGAGCAAAAAAAGAAACACAAAGAAAATTAGCGAGATATATAACTTTTTATATAGTGCTCATGTCCACTTTACTGTAGAGAAATATGATATTATTATTATTATTATTTTTATTATTATTATTATTATTATTATTATTATTATTATTATTATTATTATTATTATTATTATTATTATTATTATTATTATTATTATTATTATTATTATTATTATTATTATTATTATTATTATTATTATTATTATTATTATTATTATTATTATTATTATTATTATTATGTGCAGTTGAACTGTTGTTATTATTAATTAATTTATTTATTTTACAGTGACCTCTATAAAGTGGTAGAGTCATAGCTATAAATATCGCTTTTAATGATTCATTTTTGAAAACATACAACTTTTAGAAAGCATAACAACGAAAAGCATAAGGATTCTGGATTCCACCTTCGCAGATTAACAACGATTTCATCATATTTTTATCCACGAAAACATGTCCCGTGATGTTGACAGTATTTAATTTTTTACGGTAGAAAGCAAAACAGCATTCAATAAGACTTAAACTCTTTTCAAAAGCATAGCAGATGTTTTTATGGCCTTCAGAAAAAATTGGAGTTTATTTCTTCTCTCCTTCGCTTAGTTATTCAAAATCCTCTCGTCATTGAAAAACTGAAGATATAAAAGTTTACGGATGACTTATAGTTTCTGGTCATGCATGGTTTATTTTACTCATTCCTCGTTTTTTCGTACCTTTTCCTCTGAAAGATGAGCTGCGACGGGCCCCGTAAAATAAAATTTGAGGCACATTTCAGATGCTGCTTATTCTGAATGAGTAACCTTGAAAGGGATCCTTTCATTCCCGCTCGAGTGTTATCGTCTAGAGTGGCACAAAAGGATTTCAAAAGTGTTCCAAAGATAGCTGAATAGAAAGTGTATGGATGCCCATTCATAGTTTAATGTTATTGAAAGGATATATTTGCAAAGATTAGTTTAATGTTTCCATTACTGCTCTCAGAAGATATGACTTTGAATGAATAATACGTTGTGTCTCGATGAAATTGCAGATAATCAAATGCAGTGAGCTGAGCGATTGAGCATATTATTGAGAATATTTTTGCTTCTGCGAAAGTGAAAGCTTAAAGATAAAACCATATTTTTCTGCATTGTATATAATAGTTTTTTTTTTTTTTTGGCAAAGTGAATTTAAAAAGTAACTGTGCCCAACAGTATGAGTACATGAGCATACAAAGAAATCTTTAAGCGTTTGAGTTTTGCACGCAGATCAGCTTCTTAGTACTAACAAAAATTATTTGTAGCTATATAATAAGGCAGAAGTACTCGTATAATGAAATTACACATTATTATTTATTACTCGTTAAACCGAAATTGACCATTGCAATTAGCATATTTGTTTAAAATACAGCAGTTAATTCACAAACCAAACTTGGAAATAATCATTATAAAACACTAAAAAAAGGAAACATTACTCAATCCTATTTGTCAGATCTCAAGAAGTGTTTAGTTTGACTGTATGTGTAGGTACCCGAATACTATTTGAAAAAAAAAAAAAATGTTAATATCAAATACCACAAAAACCATAAAATAATACCATGAAACAGTATTTAATGCTAATAATTTCTACTAATATGTTTCAAAATGATTTCAAGTTTTTAAAATGAAGTGTTGAGCAAGAATAGTGGTAACAAGTCAACTGGTGGTTTGAATACTTCTCGTTTTGCCATGCGGGAAACAGCTCTAAAAACTATCGATTTGTATTAATTAATTACCAAGACAATAAATGAAGAGAAATGCACCATTTCAGTTGTCTTTACTCGAATCGTTTTTCACGTTGCTTTTACCACCCATTTCATTCGGGCTCCCCTCCTTGCCAGATAACTCGATTTTCTTCTTGCCCATCCCCACCCAAATTAAATCACTAACAACCTACCAGGATAGATGCCTTCTTTTGAAGCAGATGCGCTTCGTGAATTATCTCTAACGCATTTATTACGCATGCATTCGATACCGTCCTCCCACTTTGCTGCCCTGGTGACTACTCATCGAACCCCTTGCACTTAATCATACGCACTCCCGCCAGGCGTATAATGCAAGTCAAGTAGGCACTAAAAGGGGAGAAGAGGATATACGCACGTGGCACTTTTTGTACATATTTGATTTTTTTTTTTTTTTGTAAGTTCCTGCTAAGCGGGATCATATGGTCCCTCAGCAGGTTTTATGTTGTACAATAGAGACCTTAACGTCGCTCATTATATGCTTTGGCAGTTCTTGGTTCATTTAATGTAGCGAACATCCTGGAATAAAATTCAATGTAGGACTTTCGGACATGGTTTTTTGATGAATGTGGTGTCTATTGCACAGTAAGTCAACAGCATACAAAATATGACGCAGCATATTTTTCTGCGTTTTCCATACAATTTAAAACGGAAAGAAGAAATATATAAATAAAATTATATGATGGTAATTGCTAAAGGAAAAATAAGTAATACTTTCTTGATGATACTGTTTGATAAGATCGAACATGTTTTTTACGGTTATTCTGTTTTTCTGACTAAATATATGTGGTCAGGCTGTATTGTAGTTATCTAAGCTTCATTATGTATCTCTGCACTACATGTTTTAATATTTTGAGTGATACTAAAAGTAATTTTAATTGAACTTAGCCGATATAACTTACTTTTTTCACTCATTAATGCAGTTTTAGCAAGCCAAAAAATGTCTAAGTAGCACACTAACAGACTCATTTTTGTCCTGCCGAAATACTCAATAACTGTGAAGGTTGAAAAAAAAAAACCTTAATAAGTCGGATTTTGTTAAACAAATCTTACTTTGTGAAGATTTATAGCAAGATACAAAATATTCAAAAGAGTATTTAAAAAAAGTTAGAATATTTTTATAATCATTACTGTTGAAGAAACTAGAAATAATTTTTCAATCATATTTTTAGTTTTATATAAAATCGACTTATAAATGAATATACTAATGTTAATGTTTAAAAGCTAGTTATTGAAGCCGAGTCGAGACTATTATAAAGTTATATTTTTACAGCATTCTGAAATATACGCATTTGAATTTTAAATTTCTTTCTCTTTTTTGAGTCAAAAGGCGCGTTAAATTTACATTAATAACTAATTGTACTTTTTCTTACAAAGGCACAGCTGCGTATATTTCCTTCAGGAAACTAAAAACGAGTTAAAAAGTTAATGTAGAAGAATATATATCTCTTCATCAAACTTATATTTAAACAAATAAATAAATAAACGCATGCCGAGAGAATTTCTATCATTGTCCCCATTGTTTCTGAAATTGGATTTATAAACCTTTAACACAATCATATAATGTATATTTTGGGTGAAATCTATGGGAGATGATTATATCGATAAACCATCATGTAAAATAATTTATTGATTTTTTTTGAAAAAAAAGATGCAATTCTTGGATAGCCTTAGATAATTTTATGCCTTTTTTTTTTTTCAAGAATTTTTTTTTTATACGACTAACTTGCACGAACAGAAAAAAATCATTTCAGTGATGACCTGTTTTATTCAGTGCTTTTTCTAATATATCTACAATAATTCGAGTCGTTTTTTTTTTTTTTTTTTTGAAGAAAAAAAAAACGGTTGATGCTTTTTAGATATTAAATGATATTACTTTAGAACAGTAATCTTTCTGAAGAAATATCTGCCCTAAACGTATTAATTTCAATGTTATGGAGACGTCAAAACTCCTTTTTACAGTTTCTTGAGAAAACTGTTTATAGAAACATTATTTGTTTAGATATTTTTTCAACAAAAATTGCTAAAAAAATACACGAATGAAAGATAGCTGGAAAATGCAACTAATATTTGAAAAACAAAATGCTTTAACTGGCAAATTCTGGACATGTCAAAACTCACTTTTAGTTTCTTGACTAAACAGTTTATAGAAAAAAATATTTGTTTAGCTATTTTTCATCAAAATTCCTAAAAAAATACAAGAATGAAAGAAAGCTAGAAAATGCAACTAATATTTAAAAAAACAAAATGCTTTAACTGACATATGCTACCCCACAAACATCAGATCAACATGCTTATCTAAAATTCGCTCGTATAGTCAAATCAGCTGCTTATTTAATGTTTTTTTTTTCTTTTATCTGCTTATTTATTAAATGTGTATTTTTAAATGTGTTTAATGTGGAAGATTGCAAATGTCCTGTGTATGTCCTCTTTACTCTTAAATATTTTCCCAGTATCTTACACAGACATCCACGGCATGCGAAATAACATGTATGATCCATTACTAGAAAAATAAGCATATGACGGAGACGGTCGCGCAGTAGAACCAATAAAAAAAAAGCTGATCTTACTACTCCTGCCCTGTCACAATATCTATTGAAAGGGAAATAAAGACAGCCAGAAGAATCAAGCACATTGTCCAAACAATATAAAATAGAATGAAAGCTTCAAAAAAAAAAAAAAAAATCCCGTAGTCTGGAAACATAATACTGAAACGATAATACATAAGAATTTATATACAAATATTACTTTTACATGAAAAAAATCTGTTTTCTTAATGTCTTAATTATTTTTGTGGAAAATCTTATACCCAAGTAGAATCAAACCATTATTTGGTCCCTTCTGAAAGTTTTATGTTTTCATAGAAATATCACGCATCCTAATACAAAATTAAATACTTCTTAATCATTAATTAAATGTTACTTGTAAACATGATGTTCAAGTCACTTTAATGAGGGTGTCTTATTTGCGAGTGTAAATGATCTACTGGATTGTTTGTGCTTATTTAAAAAGAATAATAAAATGGTGATGTTTAAAATCTGTACAACTCCTTACAAATTGCAAATTAAAATACTTTTGAAACTTTCAATTTATTAAAAATAAATCCTTGTTGGTTGAAATGATCATGCAGGTTCTCATTGATGGTAACCGGAAAAAGTGAAGTTTATTTTCAGAAAATGTAATTGCTCTCACGAAGAAAAGTTCAATATTCAGCCAAACTATTCTACATTGGCTATATTCGTACGTCCAACTTATATGAAAAAACATTTTAGAAAAATTAAAAATGAAGGATGAATTAAATATTTTTATAATAAAAAGCGTCTGATATTAAAATATAAAGCATACAATTTAATGTTTAATCATGACTTTTCTTTAAAAACTCCAAAATCCATTAATATTCCGAGCCAATCGTATAATTTCTATTTAAAAAATTCAATTAGCTTCAAAGTTTTTCATTAAATTTTAAATTAACTAGAATGTATTTTTAACATTTTTCGAAGAATTACAACAATGAGATCTTCTCAAAACAATGATGAATAGATGTTTCATATGGCTTCTCTCTAGGAGTCAAGTTTAATGAATAATCAGTGCGTATATTTTAAACCATCGTAATTAGATAAATGTATAGAATTTAAAATATGTTACCCTCATAGAATTACTCATTAATCTTATTCAAAGACATTGGGTTTATTGAGAAAATAACTTTTTTCCTGTAGCGCTCAAAGGCGTTGAAATAATATCCATTATCTTTGATTCTATGTGCACAACGTTTTTCCTTTATGTATCTATTTTTTTTAATTCATTTTATTATTTACTTTATTTTTAGGAAATAAACAGCAACAAAATGTGTACGAAATTAAAGTAGTGTAATTACATCATTTAGACTATATATGTTAAATTTTGTATTATTCATTCAAAACGATTCTGAAGTATATGAAAGAAACAAAAAACTGAAATCAATAGCAAAACAGATAGCAACTCGGTTTATTATTGTTGCTCATGGTATAAGATTTTGCAGTTATGTTATAGCAACACATGTATTTCTTTATCAGTACTTCAAAAAACTCAAAATTAAAACCACGACTTTGTCACAGGCAGGCGAACTGTAAAAAATCCAAATCACTTTTGCAGAAAGCGGGTGGAAAAGACAAGCATGAAGAATGGTGCCAATCAAAGCACAGCAAATCGGCTATGACTCAGGGAGCCCCACTAAATGTCTGACATAATCCCCTGGTTTTACTGTAATCCATGCTGCTTCCAGCAAGGAAATGGAGAGGGGTTGTAACTGCCCTCACAACTCCCAATTTGCTGACTTCCTCAAACTACACCACAGGAGGTGCTTAAACACGGAAGCTATTTAAAAGATTTATTTTTTATCAATGTGCATTGAAAGAAGACGCATTTTTTGGAAGTTGATTTTGGGTCGTCAGTCTTTAACTTGTCAGTTCTTGACAGATATAGCTGACTCAAGCTTGTCTGTAGAGTTATAAAATACCAAAGAATTGAAATATAAGAGTAGTTCTTTCGAGTGGTTCTTTTTAAACTGAACAAAAAAGCGACTTCAAATTGAAGAGCATTTCAGAAATAGGGGATTTTGCCTAAAGCGGAAACACAAAGTATTTAGGGACGAAATATTGCATGTATTGTGTGAACCATTATGCCAATGTTTTAAAAGTTAAAAAGCCTAACGTTGTATCGTTCAAATAAAGACTTTAAAAAATTATAAAACAAATAAGCAGTTTATATAGTTGATTTCATGGTTTTAGTTACAATCTGGGGGAAAAAATAACAAAAAAAAAAGGTAGATGCTAGATAAAAATATGCAAATGATTATAGTAAGGACAATATTCTAAATACTTAACTAGTCCAGGCTAGAAGGCCATATACCTAAAATTTTTACATATATGACATTTTTTGGTGGTTTCTATATGAATTTGACCTGCTGATTCCGAATCCGTTGAGTGCCAG